>PITA01015358.1:0-50390 GCA_004023965.1 Spilogale gracilis
AACGTGCTGCAGCAGCACTCCTCACTCCCCCTCCCAGCCCAGCATCGCAACCACCACCACCACCACCACCACCCCACAACCACCACCACCACCATCACCACCACCCTTCCCGCGCAGAGATAGACCTAGGTTTCCCGCAAAACCGCTGAGGAGCGCCTCCTGGCGGTCTGGTCAAAATCTTCAACCGTATGCAACCTCCCCGACCTCAGCACTCCTACAGGCATATGGCAAAATATCTACACACACGCCTGCACACACGCTCACGCAGACTCACACGATGCCTAAGTTCAGAGTTAGACAGGCAGGATCATACTCTGGATGCGTATATACTCACAAACTCACTGATACACATTAAATTCAATGCAGCAAATATGTCATGAGGCTCTACCATGAACGAGGAGATGTTAAGGACTCTGGGATAAGGGAGGTGAACAAGATATAGGCCCTGCCCTGAAGGGAACTCAGAGAGATTAGGAAGGGAAAGACACATAGCTGGACAGCGTACATGAGCTGCAAGCAGGCCAGGCTGCCCTAAGAAGTACCATGGGTCTCAGAAGAGGAAGACTCCATGACATCTCACCCAGGAGATCTGGGCTATTTCATAAAGGGATTGATGTTTGAGAGGGAGCTTCACAAATTAATATTGCTGCTGCTAACAGTGATGATGATGATGATGACGACAGTGAATATGTAGTGAGCACCTACTGTGTGCAAAGCACTAGGCTGAGCACTTTTTTATATTATCTCATTTAATGCTCACAAACATGCCTTGGGCATAGCTATTGTCTCCATTTTATAGATGAGAAAAGATTAAACTGCTTGCTCAAGGTCATTTAGTAAGTAGTGAAGCTGGGATTGAACTGGCAGAGAAGAGGTTAAGAGGCTCCCAGGCTATAAAAACAGCACAAACATATACCCAGTGGTGTTCGAATAGAATATGCATTTGGGTATAGTTGAAGGAGAGCCACATGCAATGGATGGGAAAGAAATGGCAAGGCAGGCAGGTGCTAGACTGTGCAGGACTTGAAGGTCAGCACAAGGACTGTAGTCAGTGTAACAAGGCCATGGGGAGTCAATGCAGGGTGTGTTTGATGAGCAGATCTGCCTGTTAGGAAGATTAATTGGACAGTCATGTGGAGGATGGATGAGAGCTGTGGGGGGGGGGGACAGACGTAGAGGTTGTGCACAAAACCAGAACCTCGAGGCCCTGAACCAAGACATTAGCAGCCATAGCAGAAGAGGGTATGGATGCAGAAGGCCTCCAGGCTTCTCTCTCAGCACCCCATCTCAGTTTTAACTCACCAATTCCTCATGTGGTCTTCTGTCCAGTGTCTACCTCCCCAGCTAACTGAATGCTGTGAGAGCAAACAAGACTTCCCTGTTCCCTGCCACAGCCCAGCATCCAGAACAGCACCTGGCAGAGTAGATGCTCAAAGACTATTGGTGGTATGACTGTGTGAGTGAGTGAGCAAGTGAATGAATAAAGAAATCACTGACTCCAGAGTTTTCAGCTGAGGCAACTGAAACAAGGCACACTAGAAGAAAAAATGGTTGGGTGAGGGAAACAAGGATGAGACTGCTCTTTGGACAGATTGAATCTGAGCTTATCCATGTGACAATATCCAGCAGAGATTTAAATGTGCCAGCTGGGGGGGGGAGGAGTTTCTGTGAATAAAGAAGGACATAAATCAATAGGGTTAAGTGATATTCCCAAGGGAAATGGGGAGGGAGGCTGAAGGAGGGACAGCAGGAGAGGGTGGACAGAGAGAGATTTCTTGGGGAATGTCTACTTTTTAAAGGAAAGAGGGAGAAGACTTGTTTGAGAAGGAGGCTGAAGACCACAGGAATGCTCTGTCATAGAATTCAGGAGATCCAAGAAGAGGGCTGAGAAATAGAGAGATGGGGAGAGAATAGAGGTCATCATCAACATCTGATGCTACAAAGGGATGGGAGAGCTGTGAGAACGCTCCAGGATCTAGCATCTGGGAGGCCTCTGGTGACTCTGATGAGGGCAGTTTTGGTGGCAGTGCAGAGACAGCGGATCTCTGATCTCACAGAGCCACAGAGCTGACCCGGAGGTGAAGGAATGGAGACACCAAGTGGAGTCCCCTTCATGACAAAGGTAGAGAGCAGAGATGAAGGGAAAAGTGGTTCACAGCAGGACCTGGAGAAGGAAGGGGATAGAGATCCATAGAGACAAGACTGAGGATGTGAGGAAGAGGGAGCATGAAAGGCTCAAGGACAGAATATCTGCAGCTCAGGCAGATAGATTAACTTCAGGAGGAAGGAGGGGGACCTTGTCTTCAGAAGCTAGGAAGGAAGGTTGCAGGAGCCCATATCAGCTGGCATCAATCATTTTGATAGTGATAACCGTCACCATTTACTGAGCCCCCCGCCTTGTGTGCCAAATGCATTGTATACACTATTTCTAACCTTTCAAGGGGTATTATAATCCTCACTGTACAAGGGAGAAAAGTTAAGTCAATTACTCACCATCACAGAGCTAAAAACTAGCAGTTTCAGGATCAGAGTCAGGTATGCCTTATCCAGAGCCCACAAGCCTTCCAATGCACCACATGAAGTGGGAGGAAAGTCACCTTTTGAAGGAGATAGGGGAGGATGACATTGGGCCTTGAGAACTTGATTAGGGAAGCCTCAAGAGGATGAACAAGACATGACTTGAGAGTTGAGACAGCCATGCTGGGAGTGGACAGCAGGACTCTGGGGTGAACCCAAGAAATGGCTACATAATCCCAGCAGGCTACAATAAGAGGGGCACCTAGAGCGACAGGGATGTAAGTATCCAGAAGACTCAGCCCTCAACTGAGTAGATGTACTTTGCATATTGGGGGGTGGGGAGAGGTGGTAATCAGTGTCTGCTGAATGAATGCTTAGAAGCAGGTGAGTCCAGAGAAGGAGACAGTGTGGTGGTAGAGAAATGGCATGCTGACTTTGAATGATGCCATTGGATATCCAGAGGGAAGTGTTCAAGAGGAAGACAAATGTATTTCTTGACTCATTTACTGCCTATTTCTGTACACACACACACTCACTCACAGCACACACACTCCAGAATGTAATCTGCATGAGGGCAGGACTTTGTCTGTCTTGTTCACTATCATACCCCCAGTGCCTAAAACACTGCCTGGTACATAGTAGGTGCTCAATTGCAACTTGGTCTGAGAGCCCAGAGAAGATGTCTAGGTATCATTAAAGTCTAAGAAAGGAAGAGTTCCCCGGGAAACATTCGAGAGGAAAAAGAGGCGCGGGCCAAAGTCAGAGGCCTAGGGAACACACATACTAAAGAAAGGAAAGGAACAAGAGGAGAACAGAAAAACTGGGGCGGGGAGGGAAGAGGGAGCAGTAGGAGAGGAGAGTGTATGGTAGGAGATGGGGAAGAGAAAAGAACTGAGTCACAGAACCAAGACAGGAGAAGGACTGGAGGACACAATGGGGTGACCAATAATTCAAATGCCACAGAACTTCTCCAACAGAACCACTGGGAAGAGGGCCCAGAAGATCATCTGGTCCAGGCGAGAGACTTGCCACAACAGCAAGTTAGGGATGAGGCTAGACCTAAAGCCCAGGTGCCCTGTGGACCAATTTGAGGCATCTCAAATTAAAGTCCTGCATCCTCAAGCACCACCTGCCAATTCCTTGAGCTCCATGGAAACACAGAGGAGGAGCCAAATAGTTCCTGAAATCATTTGATTATTAAATTGTTCATTTCCTGTTCTTAGAAATGTAGTCTCTACACTATGTTTTTGAATCAAGTGAAAACATCTTAATTGACTGAGCTGAGCTGCCTTCAAACTCAGAATTCTGGGTCAGGGTGGGTTCTCTTGCATTTCCTGGAAACCCTGCTCCTTTTTTGCACATCCTAACAAACACGCAGTCAGCAACGGCCCGCATTAACTAGCAGCTGCTACACACCAGGCACTTGACCAGGTTCTCCTCTTCTTCAAACATCAGTACAAGGGTAAGCTTAATACTCCGGTTACTGGTAGGGAGCACCTGCTTGCCCAGGGAGCCACAGCCCGGCAGGATCGGAGCCTGGACTTCTAACCAGGTGTGTCTGACGCTAAAGCCCCTGGCAATGTTTTTTTACTCCATAATGACTTGCCCTCCTCCCAACAACCTGTAGGTGGTATGATCCCGTAGGAGTCCTCAAATAGACTCTTGGCCCCCATTTGATGGAAAGATCTCAGGCTACTGATATGTTTTCTCATTTTGAAAGAAATGAGGAGAATCTATCATCAGCAAACAGCCAATGACCTTGAACTCAACCTAGTTGTGATATCCAGCTTGCTTCTCTGCCACCATTTCCCTTTTTCCTCCTAGAAAATCATAAAGACTCAAAGGCTTGTAGGCTGATGGACCCTGGGGGAGGAGGCCTGGCCCCAGGTGACTACATCACCCTTTGGACAGCTCACGGATGTTCTCAACCATACCCAAAAGGGAAATTGTGGTGGCTTTGTCAATGGGAAAAAAACAGTGAAACTCAGTGGTGGAACTAGAAAGGAAACCTAACAGTTACATCAGGGTTCAAATTCTCAGGGATTTGGGAGGAACAAGATAGAAGGTCAATGGTGGAGGGAAGCTCCAAGCTCTCTGCCTGTCCCCACTAATATTCGAATAGGTCCACTTCTGCATATTTTGTATATTGAGATTCCCATTAAGATTTCATTTGGAGAAAACTTTCTGAGGCAAAGAAAAAAAAAGAGTAATAAAAAATATAATAAAAACTGAAAGCTGGTAATTGAGAGAGAAGGGGAGGACTAACATAGCTGAGTGCTTATAAGGCCTGTGCTTGGTACTTTAAAGGTCCTAAGCTCCAAGAAGATGATCATGTCTCCAACTCCCATGTGTAATTCAAAATAAAAATCAATATTAAGCTATAAAACACAAAACCTTACATGTTTGTTGCAATAAAAGTAACTTATTTCTCTATTTGTCTAATTTCAGAAGTCTGGATATGTTCATCCAAGCAGACTGTTCTTTTTTTTTAACCGGCCTCTGATTTGCTGGGGCCCTAAGTGCACTCATTAAGTCTAGGGGTTGATCCAGTGAGCCAGGCTGGAATTTTCTCCAGTCTCCACAGTAGTCCTGGGAAAAGAGGCACTGCCATTCTTTCATATAGTTGAGGAAACTGGGACTCAAGGGGGTTCAGTAACTGGCTGAATGTCACATGGCAAATAAGAAATGGAGGCATGAGAACCCAGCTCTGTCTGCCTCACTCCAAATTCTAGATTCTTTCTAACACTCCTGGGTTCTTTCTAGCACTCTTAGCTTCAACCAAATTAAAGCAATATGGTCAAGATGAAGGTTTTAAAATCGGAATCCAAAGGTATGTGACCTCACATATGTGCCTGGCCTGCAGCACGTACTCAGGAAATAGCTCCTCTCCATCTCCTTCCCATGGGTGTCAGGGCGTCGGGTCCCGGCCTCAGCTGATGGAGGCTGGGGCATGAGCCAGGGTGAGGCTGCCATCTGTGTGCTCAGAGGCCTCTCCGGTCTGATTCCCGGCTCCACTCTACAGGTTGACCCATCTCCCTGAGCCAGGTCTTGCCAGGAGCACTGCATGCAAACTTGGCTGCGCGCTAGGACACATTGACCGGAGCTGGCGTCATGGACTTCGTCATGAAGCAGGCCCTTGGAGGTGAGGACCCAAGCCCAGCACCCCTCACTCCCCGACCTGGGTCTCAATCCAGCTGGGAGGGGTCTGCAGAGCACCAGGCCCCTGTATCCCCAACCCTAACCCCCCGATTCCCCCTTCTCCCTCCCCAATACATCCACTGTAGGGGCCACCAAGGATATGGGGAAGATGCTAGGGGGAGAGGAGGAGAAGGACCCAGATGCGCAGAAGAAGGAGGAGGAGCGACAGGAGGCTCTGCGGCAGCAGGAGGAGGAGCGTAAGGCCAAGCATGCGCGCATGGAGGCTGAGCGGGAGAAGGTCCGGCAGCAGATTCGAGACAAGGTCAGCACCTCTGAACCACCCGGAGAGTAGAAGGCACAGAGGTCAAGCCGGTACCCCAAACCGGCCTCGGGCTCCCCTGAATCTCTGCTCTCACTTTAGAGCTAGCTCTGAGCGCCGCTCTCCTCATAGGGTACAGCGAGTTTCACAGGAATAGCTCACTTGAAGGAGTGTTACGGGGATTGAATAAGATAATGCCCATGAACGTGCCCCCTAATGTTTGCTGCTGTGGTCCACAGTCTTGTACCCAAGACGCTGGAGACAAAATGTTTGCGATCCAGAATCTGGGGATTTAGGAAAGTACCCTAGTGCCCTGAGCACCTGTTACCATTACATGTCACTCTCAATGGGTCTGCAGCTGCCAGCCGCCGCCAGACAGTTTCGTATACATGTCTAGTCTCACCAATGCAAGCAATCAAGGCTATAAGAAGCCTCACATGAGCTCAAACCAAGTTTTGTCATCCAAACATAGGGGAGTACATTCAGATGTCAAACCTTGGGGGATTTCAGAAGAGCAGAGAAGATATTAGGGGCAGGTATTAACTTTAAAGGAAACTCCACACATGGACTCTTATGGAGCACCTGTTAATGACAGGCACAGTCCCATAAGGAAAGCATCCTTATCCCTATTTTATAGATGAGAGGACTGAGGCTTGGGGAGTTTCCAGGAGTAGCCCCAGCTGAGCCTGCATGATCTTGAGACCCACCCAGCTCTCTCCTTGCCCTATTCATGCTTCTGTTTGCCCTCCTCCTCCCCAGTATGGGCTGAAGAAGAAGGAAGAGAAGGAGGCAGAGGAGAAGGCAGCCCTGGAGCAGCCCTGCGAGGGGAGCCTGACCCGGCCCAAGAAGGCTATCCCTGCAGGCTGCGGGGACGAAGAGGAGGAGGAGGAGGAGAGCATCCTGGACACGGTGCTCAAATACCTCCCGGGGCCACTGCAGGACATGTTCAAGAAGTAACCGGCTCTTCCGCCCTGTTCCCACTCCACTTGTTCCTTTTTTTTTTCTTTCTTTCTTTTCTTTTAATTCAGTTAAGTCTCAGTTCTGAAGGGGAAAACCTCAGTTGACCTCTGCCCCCTACCCCAGCCAGGGACTCCTCCCTCTCAGCACTCCCTCACACCCCCTTCATCCCAGGGTATTCAGCCCTCACCTCACTTTCAGTTGCTTGAAAAAGGGAAGGCAGCTTCTGCCCAGTAGGGGGCGTTGAACCCAGTGCCAGAGGTACTGAGGGCCCCCTCCAGAAGCCTGTGGTCTATGCTAGTGTGATAACCCCATACATTCCTTCATGCACCCCACTGCCAGGAGGACCATTGTCCCCAGCCAGCCAAAGTAATGACACATTCCAGCCCCGCCCAGCATGCCAACCTTTTGGCCTCTGACCCACAGTGGGCCTCCTGGTCCGGGCAGGGGCGGTGAGTGGCCTGGCTCTGAGGAAGGGTAAGCCAGCTCTGTGAGGGCCCAGCCTGAGAGGCCCCACTGTATTCTGGCCAGGCAGGAGGCTGGGGCTCTCCTTCTCCCCTCCCCCTGAGATGGCATGCTGCCCAGGATCACTCCTCTCCAACCCCCAGCCGAAGAGGCATAGTCCCTGCCAAGCCAGTCCCTCCAAATGGATCCTCTTTAGACTTTAACTCATGTGTGGAGAGGCCCCAGGGTAGAGCAGCCCCCTGTTTCCCCCTCTTCAACTTGGGTCCTGGGGCCCCACTGCCAGGCTGGGTCCAGTTTGCCCATCCAAGGGGCTGCCAGGCCCCCCCAGAAAATACTTGGAGCCATTGGGCAGCGGTGGCCCATGCCATGGGACCCCACCATTGGTACAGCCAAGCTGCCCCCATTCCTACCCACCCCTCTTCTCCACCCCATCCTGTCCATGTGCTTCCAGGGCCCCATGGTCCCCAGGAGGATGCTTCCTGGCCAAAGCCCCAGGGCTTTGAGGAGAAGCCAGTTCCCACTTGACAAAAGGCATCTGTCCATTCATCTCATTGGCCAAGAACAAACTCTCCTCTGGGATGTGTGAAAATGACATTTGTTCTCCCCTCCTAACTGTCAAGGCCTCCTGCTCAATTAGCTGTGTAAGAACTGGGGGGGCCATGGAGCAAATGAGAGAGGAAAGTGTGTGTCCATGCACACATGAGGGTATGTGGCAGAGAAAGCATCAACAATTGTGTGTCCTAAGGTGTGTGCTTAGAGTGTGCGTATGTTAGTCACACCCCTGTGTTAAATAAGGATCGTGCATGGGAGGCAGCCTTGTGTATGTGGGCTTGTTTGAGGGGGTGTGTATGAATGGAGATTGTGTTGTATCTGTTTTCTAGCCATCTTGTGTATGTGCTAGAGTTTTTGCACATGTCGGCTTGTGTCTGCATGTGTTTTCGGAATGGCATGTGTGTCTGGGGAGAGGGTATGTGTTAGATGTGGCGGAAGTATGTGTTTGAGAGAATGTCAATGCTGAGACTGTCGTGCGCACGTGCCTGGCTCTGAATAGGCAGTCGGGTGCAGAATGTGTGCTTGGGGAGGACGGACATGGGTAAGACCAAACCATTGGTCACCGGTGGCCACATCCAACAGGAGACCTTGTCCTTGGCCTAGAGTCCTCCCACCCTCCCAGGGGGGTTCCTGCCTGAGGTCCTCAGAAGCCCACTGGGACTGACCCTGGCAGAGCCCCGAGAAGCCATGCTGGGCCCCCACCAGGGCCTACCCCAAAAGCAGGGCCCAGGGAGGGGGCGACTTGCCTGCCCCCGAAGCTCCTGCCGCATTGATCCCAGTTTGCATTCTGCAGGTTTTCCATGTTAGTGGATTTATGCTTTTATTTCAGAGAGAGACATGTGTCTTCTCTGTCCGTTTCCAATAGTTAAAGCCATATCAGTTAGACTGCAATACTTTAAAGATGAGACAAAACAATCCATATGTTTAGGGAACCAGAAAAATCCCCTGGTCTGTCCCTTCTCTAGGGAGCAGGGCTTCAGCAGCTCCAGCTCCCTGGATTTTCTCCTCTCCCCCGCCCCCTCCCCTGTGCCCCTGTGTCCTGCCCCCCATCCAGGGGGCCTGTGTCTGTGCCTGTGTCTATGATGGGGAGCCACCTCGCACCCCTATTGTCTGCTTGTCTGTGTCTCTTTTCCTGGGCAGGATGGTCATTCTCTAGAGCTCTTGGGGTCCTGGGACAGAGACAGGCAGGGCCCAGTCCAGGGGCCCCAGGCCCCCCCAGACTGTGTGTGTGAGCCTCAACCAGACACAGATGTGGATCCCAAGCATTCAAAAAAGGTGTCCCCCTTGACAGGTGCCCACAGATCTCAAAGGCAGTTCCAGGGTACAAAGAATGCCAGATGGGCAGTAGAGACCGAGGCTCAGGAAACTTCAGGTGAGCAGGGGAACCCAGCCATGCCAGATATCCTGGAACCTTCAGAGAATGTCCCTGGTGGTCTCCACAGTCTCTCTGCACCCCTAGAGCAGGCTCAGGGTTTTCCTCAATATGAGAGTACCCTCAGGCTAGTTGGAGTAGTCTTGTGCACAGCCTAGACTCCTCCAGACTCCTCAGGCCTACTCCTGAGAGCAGGACTAGAGGTCTTCCTGGAGGGAGGAGCAAGGGATAATTTCAGCATGGGGCATACCTGCCTCCAGCCACTGCCAGGGGATCACTGTCAGGCCCAGGGGGACGTGATGACTGTCATTCCTACAGACCTGACTGTGGAAAGAAGCTAATGTGTGACCCAATGAAGATACTGTGTGCAACACACTCATGCGGACAGAGTGGGGGGACAAAATGTGTGTGGGATGTTCTCTAGCAGGGAAGGGATGTTCACATGAGGTATCTGGGGTGAGAGGTGTATGTGACCCACTGGATGGGAGGAGGATGGGTATGCCACACATAAATGGGGCAGTGTGTCTGTGATACACTTAGGAGGTTGGGATGGGGAGGGAGCAGTCCCAAAATTGAGCGCACACTTACAACATATCAGGGAGACACTCTCCAGCTAGGGAAGTAAGAAGGAGCAATCATTTTTGTATATGGTGAAAACAGTGAGGTGCAAGGGAGTGGGCACCACCTGATGTGGGCATGCGTGGTTGCCAGGGAAGGCCACAGCCAGACTTGCTTGCCTGGGAGCTCACCAGTAGAGAGGAGGGAGAAGGCATGCTGGGTGCTGGCAGTGAGCCAGGACGTGCACACATGGACATCCTCCTCCTGGAAGGTGTCCTCATGGGCAGAACCATGTGAGGTCTCCTCCAAAGGCAAGCAGGAAGTCAAGAGACCCTCTTATGTAGGAGGGTGTGTGTGTATGAGAGAGAGAGAGAGAGAGAGAGAGAGAGAGAGAGAGAGGGAGGGAAGCAGCAGGGGAAGAAGGAGAGGGAGAGAGAGAGGGACAGTGAATAGAAGTATGTCAATAGCCTAGGCCCCTCTCAGGTAGGACAGCTGGTGGGCAAAGAAGCTGCTGTACAGGCTCTGGCTAAAGGAGAATGGGCAGAACCCCAGCCCTGAGAGCCCCAGCACCTAGATGGCAGAGCTGCCCCCATCCCACCGCCTAGCTGCTCTAAACTAGGGTCCTGCATGGCCTTGACGGGACAGGCAGCTGGGGATCAGATGGCTCAGGTGACGTATGTCTCCCAGCCCTGAGGACATGCCTCCCGCCACAAGTGCCCTCCTCCCGTCCCTGCTCCTGCTGCCCCCTTCTTCCCTGGGGAGAGATTGGGAGGTGCTCGTGCTGGCCCTGGGGTGGGGGTCCTAGTGAGACCCAGGTGAGGACGACCATCCTGCTCTTGCGGGGGAATCCCTTTCCCACATCTGTGCTGTGTCCTTGTTGCTCTGCTTTCTTTAAATGTGTCAGTGCCTGGGGGGAGGGGACGGGCACCCCCTCATGCCTCCTGAACCTGACCAAAAGCCATGGCTGTTGCTCCCCCCTTTGTATGACGCAGATGCTAATATGTACCAAACCAACCATGACAACAAAGAAAAGACCTTGTACAGCAACTCTTGTCTGTCTGTCCTCTTCTGTCTGTTGGCATCACCAGGGTGACCGGGGGCACCAGCTGAGGGGAAAGGGAACTGAGCCACAACACTCCAAAGGCTCCAGAAAACCTTCTGTTTTACCCTCACTGCTAGCCGGGACATGGAAATGACCCCAAAAATAAACTGAGGCTGGAGTCAGGACTGGCCCCAGAGATTCAGGGCCACTCACCTCCTGCCCTTCAAAGTCAACTGTGCAACGAACCCCTGGAGTTGGTGTCCCAACCTGGTTACAGTGCCCCACAGCCCATCTCTGGCCATCCTTCTTGAAAATGCCTCGGGAATTGGCATACCAATGTGAAGCCGAGTCCCGTGGATGACCAAAGTTCTGTCACTGGTCATCCCAACACTGAGGGAGTTCCTCGTGTCTGCCAGGCCATGTGTGGGAGCTGGGGACATATAGACAGGATGCCACTCAGCATTGCTCCTGGACACAGACACTTCCCAGGTCTTTATTGATTCAGGACAAAACCAGAACCCCCTTTCATCCCTGGCTGCCCCCACCATGATCCTGCCTTAAACTGGGCCTCATTTTTTCTCTACTTGGCAGGTACCTCCCATCCCTCACACACTGGTCTCTCATTTCCCACATCTTCCCTCTGTCTATCCTCTCCCCAACACCCCACCCCACCTAGAAGATTCATCAAAACATAAACTTAACTAGGTCACTCCCTTAGCCAACACCCTTCAGTGGTCTGTAGGAAAGCACCTGCCTATAGGATAACATCAAATCATCAAAATGGACCTGCTAGGTTGGACCCAACCAACTCTGAGCCAAGCCCCCTCACCTTCACACATACCCTGCTGTTTCCTATTTATAGATTCTGTCCCCTCTGCCTGAAATGAATGGTACCCTCCCCCAACCTGGTTTACTTCTTGAACTTCTCAAGATCCAGCTAAGATGTCACCTCCTGTGTGAAGCCCACCGTGACACAGCCCCCAGCCCCTGCCCACAGCAGTTAGTTGCCGTGCTCCCAGCACAGAGCATCACAGCTGTGCGCCCAGACAGCACTGGGTTCTGTCACCCAGAAGAGTGATCTTGAACAAGCCATTTAACCCCCTGAGTGTTTGCCCACAAGTAAGATAAAATAATTGTTCTGACCTCTCCACAGTTGTGAGGAGTAAATGGGGTCATGCCCTCACACTCTTAGCACTGCGTGCCAAGCATTCAATGAATGGCACCTTACAAATTCTCCTGTAATTTATGCTGCTGCAATGTCTCCATCTAACTTGGGAGCTTTAGAGGTACCGTGCTGGCTGGTGCCCCAGTGCCTCCCAGCACTCATTGCAGAGTTTAGCCTGCAGTGGGTCCTCAGTAACCTCAATGCCAACTCAGGGTCCGAGTGATCAATGTCCATCTCTTCTTGGTGGCCACGGTCACTTTTCCTTTAGCACTCTGCACCTGCTGGATGGTGGGGGAGGGGAGGCAGAACCTGACCCCTCTCTCCCCTATATCCTAACATCACCCATCCTGTCTTTCTCCCAGATCTGCCCGTCACTCTGGGCTAGTGCACTAACAGTAGTCTCCTAGACTCTTAGAGTGAGGGGAGCTCAGTGTGCAACAGGAGGCTGCATTAGTTATCCACTGTTGCATAACAAATTACCACCACCTGGTGCCTTAAAGCAACAGATGTTTATTATCTCAGTTTCTCATGGGAGGCCAGGCACAGCTCAGCTGGCCCCTCTGCTTCAGGGTTTCTCGCCAAGGTGCAGTCAAGGTGCAGGCCAGGGTTGGGGTCTCAAGTGATGGTAAGGACCACTTCCAAGGTCATGTGATTATTGCCAAGATTTAGCTCCTGTTTAGTTGAGGGCCACAGTCCCTGGTTGGCTCTTGGCCAGAGACTGTCCTTTGTTTCTCGCTCTATGGGACCCTCCATTAGGGCAGCCCACAACATGGGAGCTTTCTTCATCAAGGTGGGCAAGCCAAGAAGGCAACAGAGAGCACCAGCTGGTAAGATGGAAGCCTAGTGTTATGTAACCTGAAAGGGGAAGTGATATCCCATTATTTTTGCCATTTTCTACTGGTGAGAAGTCATAGGCCCTGCCCACGCCTACAGGGAGAGGGCTACACAAGGATGTAAATAGCAGGGCAGGGATCACTGGCGGACATCTTAGGGTCTGCCCTCTCAGAGACTGAGGCAACTCCCTCCTTCTCTACAAAGAAGCAGGAGTTGAGCAGGGCCTCAGAGGAGCCAGAACCAAATCTCATCTACCGCAGGGTCCCAAGTGAAGGAGGAATTACGTTGGAGCAGAATAAGGGCCAACAGTGGGCTCCCCCCAGGTTTCTGCAAGACAGAGGCCATTCCCACAGCCCAGGGCTGGGCTCTGAGGGCTTTCCAAGGCTGGAGATGGGAGAGAGACATGAGGGATTTGGGCTTCCCTGGAAGTCCATGTATGTTCTTTCAGCAGGCCAGGCACTGTCTTCCCAAGACCCATGTCCCTCCCTCAGTAAAGAATCCAGCCCCAGACACTCGGATGCTTCTTCTCTATCTGCCTTGCCCCTCATTTTCACTCAGTGGCACCCCATAGTGCCCTGTGCCCCAGTCGGGAAATGCTAGCATCTTCTCACTTTCAACAGTGAAGGTCTTCTCCTCAGAGTCCTAATCCTCTCTTAAATAGCACTTACTAAGCTCCCACCTTCTACTAGGCACTGTACTGGGCGCCAAGAACACCAATCACACAGCCCCTTCCACCAGGAATCTACCGGCTAATGGAAGAAACAGGCAGATAAATAGTCCAATTAGCGGCTATAACATGTGAAGTGATACAGGTAAATCGGGGTGCTTGGGGAAGTCTCCTTGGAAGAGGCAATGTCTGAAATGAGTGTTAAGTGAGAAGTCAACCTGGTGGGAAAGGAGGGCACTCCAGGTAGAGGGGGTGACATGAGCGAAGGCATGGAGGAGCCAAAAGTAGTCCAACACAGGTGGTGAGTGTCAGCTTGGGAGAAGCAGGGGACATCTGCAAGAGCTTATCACATTCTTGGTGAAAAGTTGGAAGCCTGAAAACATTAACCAGGGTGCCAGGAGATGGAACTTGGGCTATCCCTGTATGCCATGGGGAACCACTGAAGGGTATTGAGCAGAGGTATGATATGATCAGATGCACAGATTAAGGAAGATCATTAGGGCTGTCAGGAGGAGGAATTGGGCTCCAGGAAGGAGCTGGTACAATGTCAAGGTTGGAGATGGTGAGGCCTGGCCTTAGGCGATGGCAAAGGGCCTGGGAGAAGCAGACAAATGGGGGGTGGGGGATATACAGGAGGGAAAATTGGCAGGACTTGAAGATTGGATGTGTGAGGCATGGAGGAGGAAGGGGTCAAGGCCAAAGCCTGTGTCTCTATCTTGGGAGGCTCCATTCTCCAAGATCTAGGAAGCTGGTGGAGACCAGGTTGGAGAAAGATAATGAGTTTTCTTTGGGGCTTCTAGATTTGAGGCACCTGGGGACAGTCTAGTGGCCAGTCTATGTCTATGCCAAGAAAAGACAGGAAAAGTACAAACTGTACTTTGCACAGTCTGGCCCCTAAATGGAGCAATGTCTTGACCATTTACTTTCTTTACTACAAGGCTCAAAGCAGAGGAAGTCAAGAATCCATCCTGCTACGCAACCCAGGAGTCCCTCTTGTGCCATCTTTGGTAGAAGGCACTCTCTGATTGCATTCCCCAGTGTGGGAGAGCTCATTACGGTTGGACATGGGCCTTCTTTCTCCCAAACCAGAAGTTACCCAATGGCAGGGGTTAATGAAGCTTCCTCCAGCATCCTATTAATTGACTGCAAAATTCTGTTTCCAGACCACTCACTTAGCACTTGTAATTAATTGGGGCTTCTAGCCTTATCTAAGAGATGTTTCGATACCCTTCACCACCCCCAGACAATGTGTTTTCAGCTGGGATTCTCCAGCTGGAGCCATCGCTACACGATGGCCTCTTCACAGACACTGACCTGGGTTTGAATGCAGGTTCCAGCCCTTCCTTCATCTCTATGTGAGCTGCGGCAATCACTTCTCTGACCCAGACACAGGGCTAGCACAAGGTAAGCCTCAGTGGGTAGGGCCAGAGCTGCTGGTGAAACCATCTCCTTGGACTCCAAGATCTGGCATCCACCCCATCCTGGGGCAGGCCCACTGGTCTCATCAACTCCCTGCTTCTCTTACAGTGACAGACAATGACTATGACCCTGTCTACAAGAGAGTTAAGGTAGCCCATCTTAAAATACATAAAAGTGAAGGGAATAAAAGGGAAGAAGAGCAAGGATGTCTCCACTTACTAAGCTCCCACGCCATGCCATAACTGGGCCATTGTTCTAAAGGCACCACCTCTATTCTTATAAAATATTCTTATATTTTATATAAGACAATACCAGTATTGACAGAAATCTGTAAGGTCAGGATTGTGCCCATTTTATATAAGACAATACTGGGGCTCAGAAGTAGAGGCATTAAGGGAACTAAATAAAATAACATCTGTAGATCTACTAGCACAGTGCCTGGCACATAACAGGTACTTAGACAATGATAGCCATTGCTATAAAATGCTACTATTACTGTGGCAAGACTTGATGAAGACAAACAAGAAGAGGATAATAGGAAAGGAGAGAAAAAGTCCGAAAAGGATAAGGCGAAGAGTTAATGTCAATAAAAATCCTCCAGTCATCCAGGGGCGGCTGGGTGGCTCAGTCAGTTGAGCATCCAACTCTTGATTTCAGCTCAGGTCATGAGATCAAGCCCCCTGTTGGCTCCATGCTCAGTGAGGAGTCAGCTTGAGATTCTCTCTCTCCCTCTCCCTCTGCCCCACCCCTGTTTTCTCTCTCTCTCTGTCTCAAATAAACCTTTTTAAAAAATCTTCAAGTCATTCAAATAGTAAACTGATAACTTGGATTTAAAACCAATTCTCATGTCTTTTCACATACAAAACAAGCTGAGAGACAGGGCGAGAAGCTGGGACAGGAGGGAACAATGGCCTCTTCCAGGAAGACCTCATTAGCTCAAAAGAGACTTAGCAATATGTATTAGTTATTTGCTGCTGCATAACAAATTACCCCAGAACTTAGTGGCTCAGAACAATAAACATTTATTTTTCTCTCACAGTTTCTGAGAGTGAAAAATTCTGAGTGGCTTCACTGGGTAGTTCTGGATGGGGGTCTCTCATGAAGTTTCAATTAATATGTCAGCTGGGGCTGTGATCTCATCTGAAGGCATAACTGAGGCTACAAGATCCACCTCCAAGATAGCTCACACATGTGGCTGGCAAACTGGTGCCAAGCTATAGGGTAGCAGGCTCCCTCTCCAAAGGGCTTCTTAAATTTCCTTGCAATAAGGCAGCTGATCTTCTCCCAGAGTGAGTAATCACAGAGAGCAAAGTGGAAGATGCAATGTCTTTTGTGACCTAGCCTCAAAAGTCACTCCATCACTTTTGCAATATTCTATTGGTCACACAGACCAGCCCTTACCACACAGGGCATGAACAGCAGGAGGGAAAGTCACTGGGGACTGGGGATCATCCTGGAGGCTGCCTGACTCACAATGCATACTTCCGCCCACCTTCAGCCCCTAGTCAGCAAATAACTCCTTGATTCATCCATCCACTCAGCAAACATGTCCTCATTCTTTTTTGCCTTCAGCAAACTCTTCCCAGGGCACCTCCCCACAGCCAAACACTGGGCGAGGTGCTGCCTTGTAAACCTGAATCTCATATGGTCATGGGAGCTCAGAGTCCAGACACATACACTGACACACAACAGAGCATCACGAGAAAACATAGGGGTTTTTCCCAAACAGACCTGGCTACAAGACTGACTTGTTATGTTGAAGCCATTTGATCTTGAGCACATTATTCTACCCCTCAGGGCCTCCACACAAAGGGATTACAATACTTGCACTGCCCAGTTTTGCCATAAATATATTAAAGTACCCAGGACATAGCAAATTCTCAATAAATGATGGCTAACACTATTACATTAATATTCCTGCCCTAATAAATGGAGATTGCCTGGACAGCAGCCCCATCTAGGTTTCCTGTGCCCCCCAAGAGAAGGCCAAGCTCTTGGACCCCAAGGCTGGCCCCCAGCTCCTGCCTGCCACATCCTCTCAAAGGTCTGGGTCTCTCCTGCTGTGGCTCTGACAGCCAGAGGGCTCCCTGGCTGCCAGCTCTAATCAGCAACTCCAGCCGAGACCTCAAATTGATTTGCCATCGTTTAGCTGGGAAGCAAGAGCTCTTCTTGACTCGTGGCCAAAATCCATTTTGAGAGCAAAGTAATCACCTCCATGGCGGGTGTCCAGAGAATGTGATAGAGATCTAGGACAAAAAGTCTCCATCCTACCACCCAGAATCGCTGTGTGTGTCCTCACAAGGCAGCATGCCCCTGCACCCCACGCTTCACGCGGTCTAATACAGTGAGTGCCTCTCAAACTCTGCAGCAAGTGGGACAATCTGGGGCTTTTTTAGGAAACTGGTGCCTGGCTTGGGACCCCAGACATTCTGACTCAATCAGTAAGGGCTGTACCCTGGGGATCTAGGTTCTTACAAGCTCTCCAGGTGGTTTGAATGGGCCTCAAGATTGGCGAACTGGTAATCCAATGCACAGAGCATTGGCATCGCCTGCACACATGTATCCCTACATCAGTCAGACCATTGTTTGTTGAGTACCTACAATGTGCTGGGCACTGTTCTAGGGGCTCAAGATAACACAGAGAAAGTGGTTGTCCTCATGGAATTGACAGTCTAAGGAAACAGACAAGAAACAAAAGAATAACTGAACTATACAATTTGTTAGACAAGAATAATTGAGAAGTCACATGTAGCCAGTTCCCTGTTCACCAGCTGATGGCATCCACTCTGTCTACTGCTGACCAGCTTCTGATCCCTAGCCTGGACCCAGACTGAGTCTTTACCACAGCCAGCTCACACAATCACCCCAACTGTGGCCACACGCTAAGCCCAACACAAGCAGAGTGAGGTTTGACCCTGGTAACAGACAAGCCCTAAATATCAATAGTTCCTGGCCAGTTGCTCAGGCCCCCAATTCTCCCATGCAGCCAGCACTTCAAGTGCTCTCACCCACCTCCCTGGCCCTGCCTCAGATCCCAAACTTGGCTTTACTCTGTGCAATTTCTCCTACAGAAAAACCACAGGTTTTCTAAGGATCTTTACTACTAGTATTGAGACACCCATGAAAACAGATGGACTAAACAAACAGAAAGGCCTCTGAGTGTGAAGGACCCTTAGAGGGCATCCCACTTCACCCCCTCATCCTACAGCCAGGCCCAGAGAGGTTAATAAATAACTTTCCTCAAAGTCACACAGCAGCAAGTTAGCAGTGGAACGAGAACCAGGGGCCCAGGTCTCTCCTTAATCCAGCGCTCTCTCTGCTATCCCATCCCTCCTCCCTCAGAGAACACAGGGAGCATCACCCATCTGGCAAAACAGCCCCCAGAATTTCCTCTAAGAACTCACTCTTCCTCTGTTCTTTACCCCTGATTTGGGTGAAATCTGATCTGCTGGCCTCACAATTGGTTGGAGGCTAGACACAGGACCCAGGCAAGGCAAGGAGGGACAGGGAGACCTGCTGAGATGTGGCAGGTGCTCTGGTTCACTTAAAGCTGGGGTGGGGGAGTGCCAGTGGCTGCCATGTTGCCACTCGTGTGGGCTGAGGATGAAGTCAAGCCAGGATGGAGAGGAGATTTGAGAGGCAGAGGGAAATGGAGGTGTGGGACATCCTCTGACCCTCAACGCAGTCATACCTGGAGGAATTCTCACCTGTGACATTTTAGTCTCATGGGTCAGTAAATCATCTGGTGCTCAAAGCCAGGTTGTTGGGTTTTCTGCCATGTGCAGGCCTGACTGTTATGGACAAAAATTCCTTTCTGGTTCTCCCCGAAACTCTCTTGCCTGCATCAAATAATCCTCCTCTCTGACTCCAACTGTCCTTTTGCCCTTGGTCCTCCTCCATTCTTAGGCTCTCACAAAGGGGTGCCTCTCCCTACAAGGCACTGCTTTCTCTAGCTTCTTCCTTAAAGTGATGCGCAGGACAGTGGCCGCCCAAAGATGTCCATGTCCTAATCCCTGGGAACCCATGAATGTGTTGCTACCTAACACAGCAAAGAGGACTTAAGATAGCAAATGAAATTAAGGTTGCTAATCAGCTGACCTTAAAATAGGGAGACTATTCTGGATTTTCCAGTTGGGCTCAATGTAATCACCAGGGTCCTTAAAAGTACAAGAAGGAGGCAGAAGAGAGAACCCCAGAGATGGTAGCATGAGAAGGACTCAGCCCAACACTGCTGACCTCAACGATGGAGAAAGTGCCCACAAGCCAAAGAAAGCAGAAAAGGCCCCAAGAACTGGAAAAGGCAAGGAAATAGATTCTCCCCTAGAGCCTCCAGAAAAAATGCAGACCCGTCCACATTTTGATGATGGCACAGTGACACTGAGCCCCATCAGGTTTCTGATCTTTAGAATTGTAGGAAACTAAAATTGCACTGTTACTGAGTTTGTAGCAATTTGTTACAGCACAGATAGGAAACTAATGCACACATCAAAAGCCCCTTATGTTGGCATCAGGGATTGGTTGACATTTCATTTCTTCTGCAGTCCTGCTTAAACATTTACCATATGCCCGAGTCTGGGCTGGATGCTAGAAAGAGCAAGACCAACAAGACATCCATTTTGGCTCTCCAGGCTCCTGCAGCTAGCTGAGGGCAGGAAACAGATCTCAGTCAACTCTGATGAGGAGTGTTAAGCATGTGGGATGCTATGAGAGCCCACAGTAGAGATACCTAGACCTGCTAAAGGTGGGCACATGTTCAGGGAGCATCTCCTGGAGGAATCAAACTTTTACAGCCAAAAGTGGGGCAAGGCATTCCTGGGAGAAGGAACGGCATGAGTAAAGGCTCAGAGTGGGAGGGAACATGACACATTGTGGGAAATGGAGCATGCAACGGGTTGGAGGGAGGGTGTGGAAGCAGGGGCAGTAGGGGTCAGGCCACATGGAGCCCAGAATGCCAAGACAAGGAATACAGACTTCAGCCACAGGTGTGGGGAGTTGCTGAGAATTTTAAGCTGAAAGAGATATGGACAGGCAGCGTGGAGGGTCAACCAAGGGCTCAGAGACCAAAATGGAGACTCCGGAAAAGAAGGAAAGCTCTGTGAGACAGAGCACAGCCATGCAAACGGAGTGGAAGGAAACAATGGAAAGCAGGTTTGGCTTGCCTGTGGCAAGACAGGGGAGGAGCAGTGTTGGGAATGACTTGGTACTCTGGTCTGTACCAGCAGGCAGACAGTGGAGCCCTTCTCCAAGATGGGTTGCCACAGCGGCAGAGCAGGGCAGGGGGATGAGAAGAGGTGGAGTCTGTGGAGCCTGGGAGTCTCCCTGGGAAACATCCAGGAGGCAGCTGCTCAGCATGGAGTCTGAGCTGAGGGAGGGCTTGGGTCCTCCCTGCTGACCTTCAAGGCCCTACAAGCTGTTGGCCCCAGGGGATGGTGGGAAAGGAGAAGAGAAGTCTGGGGGGAACTTAACAGATGTCTCTCTGCACAAGAAAAGGGAAAATGATATGGAAGATGAATCTATAGTATGGGAACAATAGTATGCATCCTCAAGACTCTAAGCCTGAGGATGAACTGGTGGGATTCTCAGAAACAGGATGGGGTGAGGGTCCAATAGATACCACGCCCCAGCCCAGCCACCATAGTAGCCAAGAAGCCCCCAGGTGGGGGTGCACCTTGGAAGGGCCCCAGGATCAATCCAAATCCCTGCCTGCACCCCAAAATGTCTATGACACTACCCCTGATGCCAAAGAGGGGCTTACACCCTCGTGACAGCTTTAGGCCCTGGAGAACTCCTAGCCTCAGCCCTCCCCTCATATGATGAAAGGAAGGGGTCCTCTGGTCCAGAAGAGGCAGAACCAACCCCAGCCCAACCCCCACAACTCCCACGGTTGTTTTCTTCCCTTGCCTGCCAAGCTCACCATCCTAGGGAGCACCTAATAACTGGCTGCCAAGTCCCCTGGGGACAGACTAATGAAGCTGCCTCCCTGCCTCCCGCCTCCTCTGAGGCCTTGGCTCTGAGCCTCACCCCTCCCCAACTACTCCCACCCCTCCTGTCCTTCTCTGAAACCTCCTATCCTCCCCACTAAAGTGTTCAGACCTAAGGGTCTTCATCTGGGTCCCAAATTGCTGGGCTTTAGATGAGAAAGGGAGCTCTGGGCTCTGGGAGAGGCCACAAGGGAACTGTCTAGGGCAGGGAACCCTGGAGCCAGAAAGAGAAGCCCCTCTCTGTGCCTCATTTTTGAGCATGCTCAGAACATCTTCAGCATGGCTGTGAGACAGGCAGCTCAGCCCACCCACCATGTTTCTGGGGTGTCCAGCTGAAACTGGGTCTCTGGCCCCCAGCATCAAAGGAGTCCAAGCTCAGAAGAACCAGGGCTGGGACGCCAAATGGGCATCATTCCCTCCTACTATGTTACCTTGGGAAAAGTTTCCTAACTTCCTAGAGCCTTGGTTCCTTTGTCTATAAAATGGGGACAATGATACCACCTTACACAGGGAAGAGGAAAGGAGGTCATATATGCAAAGCACTTGACACAGAGCCTAGGCCACAGAATGTTTGCTACAAATTATATGCCAGAATGTTTCAAATTGCCCTCCTTGGCAAGGTGAGGTGTCCAATCAGAATGAGGTGATTGCCCCAGGAAACCAAGGTTTCTCTGTACAAAGGGTAATGGCCGCTGAGGGGCCTGGACTCCCCTCTCTGGTTCCCCTGGGCTGGTTCTGTCCCTCCAGCGGTTGGTTCCTATTCATCTGTAAAACCCCTTTCCTCCTCTTGTTTAACCACTGAAAATCCCTGGTGGGCCCGGTCAAGTGGAGTTGACAGCAGCCCCATGAAGGACAGACCTCAGAGGCTTCGTCACAACTCCTTACTCCAACAGCCATCAGGACAGTGTGGGGAGGGCATAGGACACTGCCCGCCCCACCCACGGTGTTGACCATGCCCAAACCAGTTCACTGGCACAGCTCCTGCTCTGTGAGATTATGGTACTGCCATAAGTGCTGCTGCCTGAGGCTGGATGCCTTTCCCTGAGGCCTCCAGAAAGGCTTTCCTGACCCTCAGCCCCAGGTCATAAGAGACCAAGGGACAGGTCTGTCTCCACACCCCAGGCTCTGTGAAGGAACATCCACAGAGTTTGCCAGCCAGCCATCTCCCCTTTTACTGGGGCAGGACCCCAATATCACTTTAGGGGACCCTGGGGCCAGAAAGAGAAACCCCCTTCTGTGCCTCGTTTTTGAGCATGCTCAGAACATCTGCTTGCATGGGTGTGAGACAGGCAGCTCAGCCCACCCTTCCTCTACTCTAGCTCCTGTAGCTCTGGCTCCCCTGGCTGCAGGTGTGGTCATGTAAGACGCCCGATCGGTGACAGGACTGTATTCCCCTAAGCACTTGATTGTCCATGATGTGACCCAGATGTGACCAAGGAGAGGATCCTAACCCCTTAGCTTCTTGTTCAGGGATGGTCAGGTAACCTAGGTGTGATTAGTGAGAAGAGCTCATTCTCCTCACCATTGATTGGCCTGGTGATGGCCTTATGACCCAAGCCTGACCAGTGAGAACCCTCCTTAGAACTTTAGCTGGAACCACTGGGAAAGACTCTCTCTCTCTCTCTCTCTCTCTCTCTCTCTCTCTCTCCTTTGCAATGGCTCTCCTGGCCCAGTGAGGACATGGAGCTGCCAGTAGTTACCTTGCCACGTCATGTGGAAAACCCACCTGGAGGGGAGCTCACAGAGGAAAACAGAGCTGAGTGGTGGCACCCCAGTTTGTGCTCCTGAGCACCAGGCAGTTTTTCTTCCTTCAGATGCCAAGGCTGCCCCACATGCCACAGCAGCCCAGCTTATCAGCCCCGAGCTGCAACACAAATGGGTCTTGAGAGTGCCAGCACTCACATTCTGAGGCAAGCATTAACCCCCGGGCTCAGAGTCAGACAGAACCGGTTGTGGAGCTCTGTACGCCTGCGTGCTTGATTTCGGGCAGGCCATACCTTCCGTATGAGATTCAGTTACGTCTTCTCTGAAATGTAGTTCACACCGGAAGGCAAGCTGGGAGACCCCATACTATTTTCTGTGTTAAAATGTACTACTCCCACTTTCTATCCTGGGAACTCCTACTTAGTCCTCAAAGCCCCACTCTCAGTCACCTCCAAGCAACCTTATTCCTTCCACTATGCCTCCATAGAGATAATACGTATTGGGTGTTTAATATATGCCAGGCATGGTGCTGTTGCATTGAACCTGCACAATAATCATAAAATATCCCTGTTTTTGCATATGAGATACCAGAAGCCCGAAGAGATTCATCAATCTACCCAACAACCAAGAGCATACCCTCCACTCTGGTCCTATAATTATCCATTTGCTTCATTTTTGCTCTCCTGTTGCCACCAGGAAGACTCTGAACTCTTGGACCTTGTTCATCCCTGCATCCCTGTCTACTCACCTGAGAGGTTTAAAGCCAGACCAAAGCATCCACGCACATGCTGACCACCAAACCCACAAGTACTACCTCCTATTCATCTCGCCCCCTCATACCTCCAACCTGCTTGCCCCCCACCTGAGGCCTTGGCATTTGCTGAATGTCTGCAGGATAGACAAGGCAGACTGAAGTCTAATGCCTCCAGGGGCCCACTGGGCATGCAAGGAAGAAAGCTGGTATAGGGAGACTTGAGTTGATGAGGAACCTCTCCCCTCTGGAGTGCCAGCATCTCTGCAGATTTGGGAATATCTGTGAGACACATCATTAAGTGATCAAAACAAAGGCAGAAGCTATTATAAATGAAAGAGTTGAAGGTATATCTATTCATATTTGTTTATATCTGCATTTTGTAAAAATGCAAGGATACAGGAGCATCTAGTGCAAGGCTTTGTTTGTGGTGAGGGGCTGAGAACAGAGTGGGTGACGACAGGTGTGGGAGTCAGACTTTTCATTCTATACTATCTTGTATTGTTTGATTTTTGAACTCTAAGAATGTACTCTGGGTCTATTTAAAACAGATAAAAAACGTAAATCACAAATGAGAAAAGTCCCACTCATCTCTAGCTGACTGCTACCATGCAAAGGTGCAGGTCCTGGGTTGCAGAAATTTGCAAGTATTCAGAAGAAACCAGAATATAGGAGAGTAATGTGAAACAGCCCCATTTTTAAGTGTTGGCAATTACCATATTTCATCATTACTCTGCAGCACATTTTTTCATATGTTAACATCATTAAAGTTTTGGAGTTCATCTTACAATCATTGGCATGTCAGAGTTTGTGTCCGTTCTTCCCTTAATGGTACATAAAATCATAAAATGGAAGCATACTTTACAATAAGTCTCAGAGTTGATGCGACAATATAATAATGGTAATATAAATAAATGTTTTTAAACATTTTTCAGCCAAAGAGAACATAGTTGAGGGCCTGATTGGTTTCGGGGCTGCTGGGCCTGGCCCCCCTCAGCCATCTTCCTGCTGCCGTGTCCCATGGCACAGAACATGGCCAGGTCCTCAGTCTCTCTGGGACTTCACTGGGGAGAGGCTGTCAGACACTACCCCAGTGCTGGGGCCGGCAAAAGTAGAAGTTAATAAATTTGTATTGAATGGATGCAGAACTGGCAGAGGGAATGATCTAGAAGACAAATTGGAGTTGGAAGTTGCCTCTCAATCCACCTGGATTTAGTCTCAGTCCCTGGACCCAGCAGATGCACCTGAAAATCATGGTTAGTGTGCCAGGCAGTGTTCCCAGGTAGCCACATGTAGACATGCGAGACATATTCTTGAACTTAGCATATGCTCCCACACAGACAAGGTCAGTCTGATGCCCTCCCATTCTCTAGATGGAATAAAAGAGGTCTTCCAAGGTGGACAGGCTGTGGATCTCTTTTTTTTGCCAGTATCTGCTGCTTTTTATTTTGCTCACAGCATCTCAGTTTTCCTTTGAGACATCTCTTATCCCCAACTTCCCATCAAGAGGGGCAGAACTAAAAAAAAAAAAAAAAAAGAGGGGCAGACCTCATCCTCCCAGTTCTCAAGATGGCCACATGATCAAGGCCTTGCCAGTAAGTGTAATCCCTGGGATTTATCCTAACTAGTCATCACTGGGGTGAGGGGGTTGGCCCTCTCTTTCTGCCAGTGTTCCTGAGTTGGCAGGATGTGGGCCCGGAGCTGTTGGAGGCCATCTTTACCTACACAAGGGCAGACTGCCTGAGAATGAAGCCAACACAGAGGAATTCAGGAGTCAGAGATGGAAAGACAGATGTGTGTGTGTGTGTGTGTGTGTGTGTGTGTGTGTGTGTGTGTGTGAAAAGAGAGACTGAGACCCATCCTGATCAAATCCTTTGAGTTCCTGCATCCATCCACTCCCAAAGTCAATTGTATGTTGCCAATTATGCGAACATGAAAATTTCTTTCATGGTTGAATTATTTTGAGTCAAAACTTTATTCCTTATAAATATCCTCAATACCCATAAAGTATGCAAGAACTACCATTTATGGAATCCTTATCAATTAGCCAGGCAGTAGCCAAGGATTTTTTTATCCCTGTCCTACAGACAAGTGAACTCACAGGTTTTGGGGTAGATAGGAATAAAGACCCTATCACCCCCATGGCAAGAAGTACAGCATTAGACAGCCAGCCCTCAGCCATCAGTACCTTCAGGGACTGACCCAGTGGCAGCAGACCACCTCACCCGAAGTGACAGCCTATTCCCAGGGTTTCCAGGGCCTTCTGCCTCAACCCAGAACAGCTCTAAAAAGATCGCACCCACCTTCAGAACTCACTGCAGGGCGGAAGCTAAGCCTTCAGTCAGTAGGTTGTAGCAACCTGACTTCCCTCTCCCTGCTCAATCCTGTTTCTGTCTCTTCCCCTCCACAGGTGTTGATCCTAAGAATAATTCTTAATAAATCCCCCACATGCTGAATTCTGTCACAGAGTCTGCTTTCTGAGAACCCAACCTGTTACATACAGTTGGTACCAAAAGTGGGTCAGGAAAGCAGACTCCAGGATGGGAGTTTGGAGCTGACTCACCTGCCACCCAGCTGGTTGAGTGATGAACTAGGAGGGGAGACCGGTGACAGGGGATCCATTAACTGGCGTGATGTATTTAAGAAACATGGAAGAATCAGTAACTATGAGGACAACCGAATTGGGCAGCTATTGCTAAATCCCACTGAACCAGAAAAAGATAACCAAGAGCTGAGTGTGACTAATCAGCAGTTTAAATCTTAATGTGAAAGCCCTTCTGCTGGTGTTTAGAGAGGTTGTCATCTCCTGCCACGGAAGGACAGAAAACATGAAAACTCATCCCAGGCTCAACTCCAGCCAAGACATGTGTGCTCTGCCAAGAGGATTTGCACTCTGTCCTCACCTGAAGACTGCACAGGCCTTTCCCTGCAAAGGAGATGTTCTCTACTCTGAAAGGCCAGAGCCCTCTCCAGAGGCCTATGCGGCACACAGGGCCCAGAGGACATACCACTTACCGGGCTCTCAGGAGTGCACTGGTGAATGGACCCAGCATCACTTGGGGGCTCAAGGATGGCTCTTCTCTCGAGGCTGGGGCTGGCAGTAGGAGAAGTCATTGCAAACCAGCTCACTGACAGCAGTGGGGAGGATAGGGCCTTGAAAACACAGGAGCCACCTGAAGGCAGGAAGATGCAATTTCATGATAAGCCATCAGGAGGAGGGACAGTCGGGAGCTCCTGACCTGCAGAGGGTCATGGAGTTACTAGAACATGGCATCCCTAGGAGCAACACAAATGGGCAGCCAACCAGGGTGCTGAAAAACAGGTTGTGGCATGCTCCTGGCTCAGAGTGCCCAATCAGGAGACACCGAGTGATCATGTGCCCAGAACTGCCCATCATTAACTGGGTCTGCAGACCCATGAAGTCAGAAAGTGGGTACATCCTGAGTTGAACATGAGCAGGACTTGAGTTCACCAACAAGTTGTACAAGAGGGAGAAAAAACCGTGTCATCCACCACTGTTGTACTGGCTTCCCCAGCTCACACAAACAGCCCCACCAGGGAGCCTGTGCCACCAGCTGCAGAGGGGGACAAACCTTAGATTGGTTTGGGTCATTATGTGGCAGATGATTACATAGGAGCCTTCCACCCTGGAAAGACCAGGAATAGAGACATGTTTCAGACAGAGCTTTCCCTTCCCTGCACACAGCTTTCGACCCAAGAGCATACAAAGAGTTGGATCCACAGGCACTTGATCCCATATAACATCACGTCAGACCAAACAACCCATCTTACTGCAATAACCCAGGAGGTGGGGGAGTGGGCTGCCATCGTGCACTCCATTACCCAAAAGCTGCTGGCCAGTTGAAGCAGTGGGAGACAAGCTGAGACAAGCTGAAAAGCCACCTCAGAAACAATATGTCATGAGGTTTGGGTATCATCCTCCAAGATGTACATCACTTTAAATCAAATACCTTATATGGCACCATGTCCCCAGTGAGTGGGATACACGGGCCTAAGAAACAAGGGGAGGAAGCCAAAGGGCCCCAGATTACCATCCCTCCTAGTGATCCATGTAGGAATTTGTGTTCTCCATCCCTCAGCTTTGGGTTTTGTGGGCATCTTGTCCCCAAAGGGAGGGTACTTTTGCCAGTGGACACAGGAAAAGTCCCTTAAACTCTAGGCTACAGCTGCCTCCTGGGCACTTCGGGCTCCTCGTGTAGGGAACCAGCAAACAAGGAGAGTCGCCATCTTGGTCAGAGCAACTGACCCTGGTCATCAGAAAGAAGTTACACTGAGGACAGGAAAGAATATGGTGATACATAAGTAATACCCTTGGGTGCTTCTTGGTGCTCCCTTGCTCGTTTTGATGATAAATTCACAAATGCAGCCTCCGGGCCCGAAACAGACACTGTGGGCAGAGTCTCAGTCCCCATAGAGATGTTACCTGAGAGTGACAGGGATGTCTCCAGGCTAGTGGAGGAGGAAGCTGAAGAATGTTGGTCGCCACCCAGATACCACAAAAGCTGCAGCCCTCTTTTTGAAGTTCCCTCCAAGAGTAGACTCTCCCAGGAGGAGCCCAAGGCATAGCCCATGGTGGGCTCTGTGAGGCACCACCCAGGTCCCCCCTGCAGGAACAAAGGACTTATTCCCCCTGCTGTGGGGCATGCTGCTAGCAGATGGTTGCCAGCTCCTCACCCTGCATTCCCAGAGTGGCCTACACACAACGACAGATCAACAAGGGTGCAGAAGTCCAGCCCTTTTGCCTCAACTCAGAACAGCCCTGAAGGGCCATCCCATCCTCAGAACTCCATGCAGGGCCAGCTGAGCTTCCATGAAGACAGCATCATAGGTCGGCTTCCTCCTCTGCCCAATCCTATATCTGTCCCCAATATCAAAGATATTGATCTCAAGATCATTCCCTAGTAAATTCCCTACATATTGCACCACAGACACCAGCCCAAGACCATACATTGCACTTGAGTGACAGAGACAGGCCGGGAACCCACTGCTGTCCTCATCCAAAGGCCAGCCATGCTCCTTCCTCTAGAGCTTCTCTGGAGCCTTTACCGAGAGGTCCCGAAAGTCAGCACCCAGAAGGGGAGACACAGAGCAAGCCTCCTGATGGAATTCCCAGATCTAGTCCAATTACCTGAGCTGCTCCAGAGGGACTCCCGGGATGGGGATGTTCAGCCTCAGTTTCCCCAACTCTGAAATGGGACCACTATAAGATGCACTTGTGCCAGTATACCAGTGGTGGGTGACAGGTCTTTCTACCTGCCGTGCTGCTTCAAAGTGCGCATCTTTGCAAAGCTCCTGGCGCACAGACACCTCTCCACGAACGCCGCCATTATTATTCAGGAGCAGTGGAGCTAATTAGCCTCGCTGCTGATGCAACAGGAATTCACAGTCAGCAACTGGCCTGTGAGAGGAGGATGAGGCTAGAACATCTCATTTTGACAAATGGCTTTTGTTTACCCACGACGGGCAAACAAACGTTCCACGACGTGAGGCTAATCACCTAAAAATAACAGCACATATGTTCCCTCTAAGGAATGTTCCTTGCTAACAAGCACAGCGGCCGTGGGGTGCTGGGGGCTGGGGGGAGCAGGTTCTGCACTCCTTTCCCTGCTCCCACAGCCCTGTGAGTGCCCAAAGGCTCTAGACATGCATCTTCTGACTCCCCAAATCCAGCCTGTCACCCAGCCCCATCAGTCCCACACAAGCCCGCCCTCTCTTCTGGGGCCATGGCTCTGGCCCCCAGCTGCCATCCTGGGGTCAGGCCTCCCTACTTCTTGCCAAGCCTGGCACCCCAGTGTCCTCACCGCCCTCCCTGTTGCACCCTGCCCCCGATTTAACTCACAGATCTGGCACAGAACTCCTCTGCTTAGAACCCTCTGTGACCTCTGGTCCTCAAGGCTGGGCCAACCTCATTTTCCACACCAACTTGGCCTAGCCACCGGCACTCAGCCATCAGCCATCCTGGCACTCCAAGCACAGCCCAAACTCTCAAGCCTGGGCCCTTTGCAGATGCCAGGATGAGGGCCGCTTCCACCTACGCTCCACGCTCACCAATCCCTAGCCTGAGCATCAGTACTCTCAGCCAGGTACAGAGCTGTCACTGACAACTATCCTAGTGGCAAACAAGGGTCTTCTCCCAGAAGCCCAGGCCCATGTGTCCAACCATGTACTGGATGCCTCCGCCTAGTTGCAGAGTTGGTATCTTAACAACATGTCCAAGCACATGCACTCATCTCCTCCCAGGTCTCAGTATTTCCAGTTGCTCAGGTCAAAAGCCACTGAGTCTTCTTTGATGCCTCTCTTTCTCTGCCTCCCTGCAACCAACCTATTAGCAAATGGGTTCCCTTACATCTTCCAAACATGTCTGGCACCCCCTTGGCACTTCCACACTGGCCCCCATCTCTCACCTCCTGCGCGCTCTGCAGCTTCTGACCCTGCCTACCGCATCCCAACATAGCACCCAAAGGATCCCTTTAAAACTGATCACATCCTGCCCCTCCTCTGCTCCAAATCCTCCAGCGGCTTCTATCTCAGAGTGAAGGCAAAGTCTTACAGAGACAGCCCAACACTAGGGTGGCTAAATTTAGCAAATGAAAATACAGGACACCCAGTTAAATATGAATTTCAGAGAAAGGCAGTTTTGCATGGTTCACATTTCTACTAAAAAAATTATTTGTTTATATGAAATTCAAATTTAACTGGGCGTTCTGTATTTGTTCAGCAGCCAAACGCACTGGCCCGCCCCTGTTCCCCCCTACCTGCACGCCCACCACCCTCCCTGCAGTTCTGGTCTCCTGGCTTCTCGCAGGGCCCGGCAAGGTTCTTCCACCTCGGGGACTGTGCGCTGTGTTCCCTCTGCCTACGGTTTCCCCCAAACCTCCATCTGCTCACTCCCTTGCTTCCTCCAGGCTTCTACTCAAGTGGCACCCGTCACCAATCCCTAGCCTGAGCACTCGGTACCCAACAGCAAGCACCATCCCTGCTCGGCTTTGCCTTCCCCCGCAACACTGTCACACCCCCCTCCCGGCCAGAAAGTCATTTTCTTGAAAGCAGAGGTGTGTCTGTTTTGACACAACTGTATCCCCACACTTCGAACACTGCCTGGCACATAGTAGGTGTCAATAAATACTTCTTTGATTAATGACGTCCCCCCTGTTCTACCTCTAGGCTACTTAGCAACTTCCCCTCTAACTGCAGGGACAGCTCCACGTCCCCTCCTCTGAAGGGCTCTCCTTGATGACACACATGTGCTCCAGGCAGAGGATGTTGCCTCTCACCAGAGCTCCCAGGGGTCGGGTTGCCCACGGCCACGGTGTAGCCTAGCCTGTCCTGGCTCATACCCCTCCCACAGTGCCGAAGAACTGCAGGTGTGTTGCCACATTTCCTAAATAAAAAGAATGTTTTTAATACAACAACAATAACAACACAGTGATGGAGATTAGTGATGTGTTAATGAGGACCATGAGACAGGACATCTGAAATCAGAACATCTGGACAAAATTCAGGGTGCAGAGTCCTTGAAATCAATAGCCCTCTTTACCCAAATTCATGGCCATGGTCTCTCCCTTTACTGGCATCCCCACTCAACCAGGGGTCCTACCAAGGTGGGAATCGTGCCCCATTCACCATTTTATTCCCAGTGCCTAGTCAATAGCGGCCCAGGAGAAACACTGGGTAAATGTGTGCATGAATGAATGAATGCAGTGAATATCTGAGTGAAGAAATGAACAACTTAGAAAACAGTTCTATTTCTAAGGCTCCCTGTGGAAGGCACAGGGTATTGGTTAGCATCACTAACAATCTTGAAAGAGAAGCAAAAGGAGAAGATGAATATGCCATCCTTTTCTTCTGGTTCACACTCCACAAAGCACATCCACAACCCTCTCACCAGCCCCGAAGGGCTGCTGCTACTACCCACTGGTCCAGATGAGGAGACAGGCCCAAAAAGATGGAGCGACTTGCAGAAGCCACACCGTGAGAGGTGAGAGACTCAGCTGGGGCCCCACTACCACACGGCACTGCCTCTCCAATGGGCTTGCAGTTACAGTGGCCCATCGGGGGAGCGGCATTATAGTCCCTGGATTCTTTGTTGGATTCCAGCAGGAGAGGAGTCGGACAGCACAAGAGGACAGACCCTGCCCAAGTTAGAGTTGCTTTGCTCCTTCCTTCCCACCAGGCACCTTAGGGACCTGGCCTAGCTCTCTTCCTGCCACATCGGCACTGTTCCCTCTCTGCCTCTTACTGTGGTTCCCTTGCCCACACTAACGTGTGAGCCATCCCTCCACAGGCATCTGCCCTGAATCATTGCATTTGTCTCAAAACTTTTTGGATATTAATGTCATTCTGCACTAATGAGTCCAGCCCACTTGGTCCCAGCTGGAGCCTCAGATGTCTGCTGATTAATTGGTACAGAGCTCTTGGAGGGAGGCAAGAGGAGTGGAGGGAAGGGACAGAAGAGTGGTTTCCAGTGTAGAAACAAGCTTCCTTGGCTTACCAGTGATCCCTCCCCTCACCCCCATCCCTTCTTTACGTTTTCAGCCAGTTATGGGGCAGAAACTAAAAGGCTACTCCTTCATCAGTCACTTTGTCCCCAGTTCAGGAGGAATGAGACATGTGGACACATGCCAAGGGGGGAAAACAGAGTGTGCTGGAGAACACAGGTCAGGAATTGGAAGATCTGGCTTCTGTCTCACCGCAGCTCTGCTCAGGGTTGCCCAGGGCAAGCTGTTGATCTCCCTGAGCGTCACTTTCCTCGTCCATAAAATGGAGACAAAAATCCCACTAGAGCACAGAAGTTTAAAGTTCTCAGGTTTGACTACTTGACTTTCAATTCCAGCTCCCCCATTTAGAGGCCATGTGACCTTGGGCAAGCCACTTAACTTCATCTGCAACATGGTGAATGAACACATTTTCTTTTTTTTTAAAAAAAGATATTTTTTTATTTATTTGACAGAGAGAAACACAGCCAGAGAGGGAACACAAGCAGGGGGAGTGAGAGAGGGAGAAGCAGGCTTCCCGCCGAACAGGGAGCCCGATGTGGGGCTCCATCCTAGGTCTCCGGGATCATGACCTGAGCTGAAGGCAGTCGCTTAACCAACTGAGCCACCCAGGCGCCCCAGAACACACTTTTTTTTTAAGATTTTATTTATTCATTTGACACAAAGAGAGAGCGCAAGCGGGGGGGGGGGGGGGGCAGGCAGAGGGAGAAGCAGGCTCCCGGCTGAGCAAGGAGCCTGATGCGGGACATGATCCCAGGACCCGGGGATCATGACCTGAGCTGAAGGCAGCCGCTTAACCAACTGAGCCACTCAGGCGCCCCAAGAGTGAACACATCTCTACCTGAGTAGGAGTAAGGATTGAATGAGCTAATGAAGATGCACTGCTTGGCCTGGAACCCAGCAAGATCAAGCACTCAATAAATTTATAGACAATGCCACCATATCCAGCAAGAGTCAACCAGTTAAGCCTGTAGAATACCACACAACCTCCAAAAAGGATGCATGCATGGCCCCGGAAATGCCCGTGTCAAAATGCCTCTGCCCCATACCTCCTTGATGGAATCTTATCTCCAATATACGGAAGGGGCAGTCACGCCTCAGAGAAGGGGCTGGATTTGTCCCAGGTCACAGAGGAAGTAAACAGCCATGCCAGGAATGGAATGACCTGCCTCAGAATGCAGACTCTTTCCTCTTTGCTACAATTCGTGCACATCGAATTTTAAAAATTGATTTATTAAAGTCTTGAGCCTGCAGGCATTCCACTGACTTCTGTCCATGTGATCATGATGTTCTACTGCCAGATAATCACTTTTTAAGGCAGATATTAATGCCTGTCCTGTGCTCCCCACACAGCTGATGGGCAGATCAAAGAAACTAACGGCTGCCTGAGGGCTTTGGAAACAAGAAAGTGTGGCCCATGAGAGCCATTAGGGGACTTGCATGGCTTGGCTTATCATTAAACATTCATTCATTCATGCATTCATTCATTCACTCAACATTTCTAAAGCCTAAAGGTACAAGTTCTAGTCTTAGAAGACACAGCGGTGAACAAAATAGATAACAACCTGCCTTCCTGCAGCCGACATCACCGTGGAGGAAACAGACAGTAGGCAAGCAGAAACAAGTGTTACAGAAGAAAATAAAGCAGGATAAGGACACTGGGGAACGAGGCTCCTTTGTCTACGGTATCATGGAAGGTCTCTCTGGTGAGGAACACTGGAGGCTGAGATTTAAACAAAGGAGGTAAAGCATGATTCCAAGGGGAAGCTTTCCAGACAAAGGAAACAGCAAGTGCAAAGTCCCTGGGGCTAGAGTAACCCTTTGATGTTCCAGAAACCAAACCAGTGGCTGGGGTGAGTGAGGGGAAGGTGACACAGGAAAGGAGTGTGATTGAGACAGCAGACGACAGGGGCCTTATGGGCCATCGTAAGAACTTCAGAAATTATACTGTTCAACTAGAAGAGTCTAGCATATCACTTCCTCACTTGTATTATTTGCATGATCTTTACCTTCCAACAGTTACCCGTTTCTGACTAGATAAAACCAAACTGCTTGGCATGGCATTCAGAGTCCCAGCCCCCATATAACTTTCCAGCCTCCAGTCTCTTCTTTGCTCCCTGCCCCGCCTCTCAACCCTTCATCACACCTCTGTGCCTTTGCCCATGGAGCTCCCCCCAACCCCAACTTCACTGAGGCCAACACTTAAATACTTGATGAGTACCTGCCAGGTGCTGGGGAAACCATTGGACTCAAAACTGTGCCCGTCCCTGCTCTCCCAACATCTAGCAAAGAAGACAAACACTAACCAGGAAAGTAAGGGGACATGAGTAAGGTGATTTCCGTGAGCAGTGGGGCCATGGCTACAGCTAACAGGGAACATACCCATCCTGGAGGAGGAGGTGGTCTGGGAGACCCAAGAATGACTAGGAGTTAGCCCAAGGCAGTTGTGTGGAAAAGAATGACCCCCCCACCCCCGCAACCAATATCCTAGGGAGCAGCGCATGGGAAGTCTGCAAGAGGAGAGAGGAAGAGGCGGGTCTCACATGACCCTAGGGGCCCAGACAGGACTTTATACTGAGGCCTACACAGGTCTTGGCTGCCCGGCATGCACGCCCAACTCCCCACCTACCACATCCTCTGCTGCCCCAGCTTCCTCTGGGGCACCTGGGCCAGGCCAGGAATAGAGCTCAGCAAACAGGCACGGCCTGCCTGGCTCAGTGCTGGGTAAACAGGACTCTGCCCAGCACCTGCGGCCTCCACTCAGCCTGCAGCTGCACAGGATAAATATTTGCCGACAGCCCTATCTCGCCTAATGAGCGTCTGGGCATCCGCTAGGCAGCCTGACCCAAGGGGACGTGGCAGGGAGGGGGCCAGCCCTGGGGGACCCCAGCACCTCAGTCCCTCGGGCCTCACAGGACAGGACTCAGACCCGGAAGGCCCACAGCCAAGGCATCCCTGAAGGTCTTCACCAGCTTGTCAGTGGGATTCCCAGGGGGCCTGATGCCTGAAAGTCAAAGAAACTGAGTGACCCTGAGAAGGGCAGCCCTAGGCCTGGCCACAGAGTAGCAGCTAATGCCCTCCCCCGTTCTTACTCTTTCTCTTCCCCTTCCTCCATTCAATCAGAATAAATACATGCTAATAACACATTACTTCGCTATCAGGTAGCTGGAGAGGGTAATTGTACACCTTTTGAATGTGCCTATTTGAATGTTCTCACCTCGTGCATTATTATTAATGGTAGTCAAATTAAGGGCAGTCAAGTAAGGAAACAAAATTGTACAGTAATGTATGTTCAGAATTTTAAAAAATCTAATTGTAAAGAAGAGTCAATATGTTGACAATAAAGTCCCCTGATCCTTTATTCCTACTTTCCAACTGAACTTTATCCTAATTTTGGTAAGATTTCATTTTTGTTTCAACACAAACAGCATCGTGCCACACATCCTGTTCTCCCCTACCAATATGGTATACCCCGCGCACCTTCCCACACCCACACGTCCGGGGCCACCTCATTCTTCTTAGCAGCAGCTGAAATTTATTCCACAGTTTGGATGTACTGTGATTCATTTAGACAGCCCTCCCTCTTTTTTTTTTTTTAAGATTTTATTTATTTATATAGAGAGAATTTGCATGCTAGCAGGAGAGGGGTAGAAAGGAAGGGAGACAGAGAACCTCAAGCACAGACCCTGAAGCAGGGCTCAATACCACAACACTGAGATCATGACCTGAGTAGAAACCAAGAGTCAACACTTAACTGACTGAGCCACCCAGGTGCCCCTAGACAGTCCCCTTTACAGTGGGCATTTGTTTTCAGTTTTTGCTTTACAATACTGTACTGAGCAAGTCTTTTAGTTGCATCTTTGCATATGTTAGTGTTTACCCATATAATAAATTTCAAGCAGGAAGCATGTGCATTTTCACATTCAATAGACATTGCCAAATTACCCTCGAAAGAGGCATGTGCTGGCTCATGAAAGTGTCTCTTTCCCCATCCCCAGGGGCCCAGCAACATTTAGATCTTTGACAAACTCATGAGAGAGAAACAGATGTCATTTTTATTTGTGTTTCTTAATTATTAGTGAGGTTAGACATCTTTCAGGTGTGCATGTTATCTGTATTTCCTTTTCTGTGAAATGCCTCTTCATATACTTTGTACACTTTTTTAAACATTTTTATTTATTTATTTGACAGAGAGAGAGAGATCACAAGTAGGCAGAGAGGCAGGCAGAGAGAGAGGAAGCAGCCTCCCTTCTGAGCAGAGAGCCCGACGCAGGCCTCGATCCCAAGACCCTGAGATCATGACCTGAGCCGAAGGCAGAGGCTTTAACCCACTGAGCCACCCAGGCACCCACTTTGTACACTTTTTTGTAGGAGTTTTCTGTCTTTGCTTCATTTCAACAATGTTTGAACACCTTCTGTGTGGTGGATATTGTGTTCAAAAACCTTTCTTGAAACTTAGGATAAAGTCTTTCCACACTCGATTGGGCACTGGAGGCAATGAAGTGTTCCCATGTGGGGCATTCTCAAGACAAAAGACAGTCACCAAGCCTTGCATCTTTCTTACCAGTAAAATAGAAAAATACAGTAATCCTGTCTGTTAATGAAAAAAAGGCACAAAATAGTTTGTATAAGTCAGAGTAACTTCAGGTGCAAGCGACAAAATCAATCAAAAGTGGCATAAACAGAAAAAGAAGGAAATGTACTGGCTCATGTGACTAAAAGCTTAGGCTTCAGGCATGGCTGGATGCAGGCACTCAAACAACAATATCAAATATCATCTGTCTCTCTCCATCTTTCAACTCTGCTTTCCCCTGTGTTAGGTTCATTCTCAACCTAGATTACTAAGATGGCCCTCAGCAACCTGAGACATATCCTATTGGTTCAACAATCCATGAAGAGTGACTATTTTCCAGTAGGTCCAGCAAAAATCCAGGGGTTAGTTTGATTGATCCCAACTGGGTCATATGTCCATCATCAAGCTAATCAGTGAGGCCTGATATAGATTAACCCTGACGAGAGATGAGGATGAGTCCCACATGAAGAATATGGCCTGATGGGGAAATTCAACAGCCATTACTAAAAGGTCAGGCTAAAATTACAAAAATCCCTACACTGGAGTCTGGCCCACCTCATCCATGTGATATTGGACAAGTCACTGCTCCTCTCTGATTCATCTGTAAGATTCAGACATCAAACTCAATCACTGACTTTTATGTCTGCTATAGCAGTAACAATTTTTACTTTTCAATTAATATATATGAAACCCAATATAGAAGAGGTAAGAAGCTGTTTTCTTAGAAATTTTGTTTAATCCTGTATTAGGGTAGACCAGGATTTGTTGTAATATCAACCCCCAATATCTCAGTGGCTTAAAACACAAAGTCTTGTTTCTTACTCATGTCACAGTTCTATGAAGTTCAAGAAGTTCCTCATGGCAGATCCCCAGCTCCCTCAGTCAGTGACCCACCATCCCACTATCTTGTGATTCTGCAGTGATAAAGCCCTCACCTCTACAGAAGGAAAAGAGAGCATACACCACCTCTGCCCACATCCTGGTGGCCCTCAGCACACAGTCACATGCCTCCATTCAAATGCAAGGGACTCTGGGAAATGCAATCTTCCTCTGCCAGTGAAAGACACAAGTTTTTGTATCTCTGCCACAAACTCTATAACATTTACTTATTATAAGATCAGTCACTGAGAACAATAGATTTTTTTAATGGATCAAAAGGAATAGGGAGTTTTTTTAAAGAGTAAGAAATTTGGTATTATGATGACAGATGCTGTCATGTTTCAACCTCAGCAATGATTTGTTAAAGACCTGCTCTTTTTAAATGGTAAATATGAGGATAATCCCTGGTTGCAATGAAAAGGAGTTGGACATGTGAGTGGTATTTAAAAGTTTGCTTTGTAATTTCAGTATTCTTTTCAATTACTCAAACAGAAATAAAAGGAGAAACTTCAGGGTCAAGCCTACATGTACCTCAGTTGACAGAGAAGAAACTATGCTGGTCATCTCTGGAATGTTAATATTAAGCATGCCACATATCTAAGGTTCTTGCTGCATTTATTACACAGTTTAAACAGTTATATATATTTAAAATGTGAAGTTCCAGTGTGTTTGTGGAGGCCTCTGCTTTGGACAGCACAGTGGTGGGTGCTCTCTGAGGTTTACAGTCAGCCTGCCTGGGTGGTGCCCTCCTGGGTGTCCTCAGGCAAGATGCTTTACTTCATTAGATGCTGGTTTTCTCACCTGTCAGAGGGATGGCTTAGCAAACTCAAGAGACCTGACCAGAGAAATAAAAACTTTTTAAAAAAATACAAAGGACAAGAGTGCCTGGGTAGCTCAGTCGGTTAAGCATCAGCCTTCCACTCAGGTCATGATCCCAGGGTCCTGGGATCAAGTCCCATGCTGGGCTCCCTGCTCAGCTGGGAGTCTGCTTCTCCCTCTCCCTCTGCCTCTCGCCCCAGCTTGTGCGCACTCTCTCTCTCTCTCACAAATAAATAAATAAAATCTTGAAAAAAAGAACAGACCATGGTGTGTTACTGTGCTGTATCACACAGACATCTGGGACTCAGTCGGTTGCCTATAATTTAGCAATGCACAAAGAGCATTCATTTGAAACATATGAAATTTCTGTTTTAATAGATCAAAAACAGCCAAATATAAGCATCTATTTGCAATATAGTTTTGCATATAATATAAACTAATATATGAACACTGGTAGTCTGTGGTCCCTTTCTAGCCAATGGCCCTGTTTTATCTTAAAAACACAGATTTTTCACATGAAAAGCAGATTTCTGGTCTCTCTTCCGGGAAAAAAATGTCTCTATGAGCAAACATAGGAGAAAATCTTTACGATCATGGGTTAGGCAAATATTTCTTAGCTATAACACTAAAACAATGACTCAAGCAAAGTTGGTAAATTGGACATCATAAAAATTAAGAATTTCTGCTCTTCAAAAGATACTTAAGAGAATATAAAGATCCCATCATTAGGAAAGTTTGTTTGCAAATCACATATCTGACTTAGAACAATATGCATCCAGACCATATAGAGAACCCTCAAGTCTTTAAGGCCACATATTATATGATTCCATTTATATGAAATGTCCAGAAGAGGCAAATCCATAGAGACAGAAAGTAAATTTGTGGTTGCTTAGGCCAGAGGGAGGGGAGTATTATGGGGAGCTTTGGGGTGATAGCTAAAAGGCATACAGAGTTTGAGGTGATGAGACTGTTTTAAAATTGACTGTGGAGATGGTTGCATCACTCTTCGGATATACTAAAAATCACTGGACTGTATACTTTAAATGAGTGAATTTATGGATGCACTTTTTTCGCCCTTTTCCTGGAAGGCTCTCTCTCCTGCTGGCCATGTGATGCTCCCCTCCATTCAGGTCTCAGCTTAATGGCCATCAGAGGAGCTTCCCTGAACCTTCTAGGTAAGACAGTAGCTCCACCATCCCCTCAGCACACTTGCCCCATATGCAGCTTCACTTTTCTCCATGGCACCTACCCCCTCCTCCCCAGTATTTGTTCACTACAATAGATCAGTGACGGCAGGGGCATTGTGTCTTATTCATTATTGTGTCCCTGATGCCCACAACAGTATCTAAGCCAAAGCAAGGGCTTGATAAAATATTTGTTGAATAAATGAATCCCAATTTTACAAACAAGGAAATGAAGTCCCGCAAGGAGTCAGTGGCAGAGCCAGGATGTAGTCGACAATCTCATCAGTTTGACTTTAAAGGATGTTCTTTTCACCAGGATCAAATGGAGGAGGCCTCAGAGCACAGTCTTTGAAATCAGAAAGAACTCAGGTTAAGTTAGTGCTTCTTTACCATTTTAGAATCACTGACCTTTGAGAATCTGTTTAAAGTTTTAGGCCCTTCACTCTGAAAAAGGACAGAAGTGCAAATGTAAACCATTTTGCAGATGACCACAAGGAGCTCTTGGATGCTCTTTGGTAGCATTCCTGGGCTTCCTGGCTTGTGTCTGTGGACAAGCCCCTTCAGCCCTCTGAGCCCCAGTCACCACACTACGGTGGGGATAGTGAGACTGACCTCACGGGGTTGGTGGCAGATCTGAGGACATCAGCATGGTCATGTGGCGGTCAAGTGCTGTCCATATGCACTGCCCCTAAGCTACCCAAGCCATCGTATGACAAGCAGGGCAAACAGACTGGACTCAGAAGACCTTGTCCCAGCCTGTGTAGCTCTGGGGCCCTTATTTTCTATGAGCCTTGGCTGCGCCCACCAGGAAAATGAGATTATTGCTCATTTAACAGGCTGGATCAAACGAAATAGCAAAAGCCCCCAGGAAGCGCTGAGGTCCTGGAAACATTTCCCAAGACATCCCCAGCGAGCACCACAAATTGTTTTACTGTTTCAATTTCAGCTACAGAAAGCATTCTACAGACGCAACCCTAAGGAGTTCAGGGATAATTTGGGTCAAATCCTATTATGCCAAATCCTCTCACAGTGTCGCTTTCCCATGTAGAAAGCTCCCCTCACCATGGGATTACAGTCAGGCAGACTTGCCTCTGCCTTCCACTGGCCTAGCACAGAGCCTGGCACACTGTAGGCAGTCCATTACCAAAAACTTTCATCCACAATCCCTGGAAAAAGGTTTGGAGAAAGAGATGTCCACAAGGGAAGTCCTGAGCTGGTTATCAGCCTGCACATGCAGAGGGGTGGCCCAGATGTCAGATGCCTGGAGACTCCCATGTGGGGACCGGGATGGCCCAGAGGTGCCATGCCAGCCACTGCAATGTGCTTGTCCAAGAAACTGTGCAGAGCACACGGTGACAAAGAGGGGAAACACAGGGCTGCTGCAGTGGGTTGGCCCCTGCTGCGGGCAGTTCGGCTGGCCACTGATGCCCAACTACAGGCTGAAGCCCCAGTTAGAAAGTGGGAAGAAGAGCGGGATTCAAGAAAGGCACTCAATGTCCACTACTCTGCTAACTGCAGAGCTGGCAGACAACACAGAGGCAAGGGGGTACTTGGTGCCCTTAATCCCAGAGCCTCGCTGGAGACGTACAGTGCTAACTGGCCAGCTTCTGGGTTTCCCCCACAGATGGCCTAGCTTTCTGTTCCTTCTAGTCTGTTAAGACAGTTATCATCCACCCAGTTTCTTTCCAGCACCCATAATTTTGTTGCTGTTCTACCCTCTCCCATTCTCTTAGTCATTGTGAGTGAATATCCCTTAAAGCTTTCTTTGTCACCACAGAGGCCCTGGTGAGAGAGCAGAGCAATGTGCACCTGTTCAAACCACCATGTCGGATCCGAGGTTCACCTTTGCTCAAGCTCGTTAGCTCAGGATTTTGTCTCTTGTAACTACAGTTGTGACCAATGCTAGTTCTCTTCGCAGGTGAAGAATCCGAGACCCAGTTTACATGCCAAAGTCGCACCGCTGGCCTTGGGAGTGATGTCAAGATTGGATCTCTGCCTGACTCCACAGCTAGTGCTCCTCCCCAAGACCTTCTCCTTCCCTCCACCCAGCTCTACCGTGACTAGCAATAAGACCTTTTAGTAGATCAAAGTTAATAAAATTTGGAGGAAGTGAATCCTGCTGGCCAAATATTTATATAGAGGTCGGACAAAAATCAGAATACATTTTGTCCAATAGGGTTGGAAGTCATAGCCCTCTACACTGACTGGAAGGCTGATGTCTGCATCTGAGGCCTCCCTTTCCTAGAATTACACAATAAATAAGTCATGCAGAATCATGAGGTGTTTTAGATAGTATCCAAAAATTCCATCTGGAGGATTGCTTTGTGCTGAATTGGGATCTCCCGAAATTCGTATGTTGAAGCCTGACCCCCGGGACCTCGAAATGGGACTCTGTTTGGAGACAGGGCCTTTAAAGAGGTGACTAAGATAAAATGACTAGACCAGGTTTGGTACTGCCCATCTCTGGCAATTTCTATGGTGGGGGAGGGGAAAGTGCTGCACAGGCCCTTCTGGAGTCAGAGGGCTGAGTGGAGTCAACTTCTTCAGAGCTACATAGCCCTCTAAACAGAAGCCAGGCTTTCAGACGGGGGAAAGAGAAATGTCATTAGAACGTCCTGTTTCCCTTTGCTTCTTTCTATCCACATGTCTGCTTCATTCTTTCAAGTCAGTGTGTACACAGGGTAAAGAACGCGTCTGTCAAATGAGAGCTGCGCTGTGCTAAAGAGGTCAGCAACAGAGTTGTCAGCTCCACTTAAAAAAAAAAAAATCCTATGAAAGGATGTGATTGGCCCGGTTTAGGTCACATGCTCCCCCATGGCCCAATCACTTTGGCCAGGGAGATAGCATACCTGCCTGCCACAGCTAGGGCCAGACCGGGAGCCCACCTTGGCCAGCAGCAGGTGCGGAGGTGTGCAGAAAAAACAACGCGAATCCTTGATCACGTCTATAAGGCAGGGTCATTGCAAGAATATATCCGAACTTTCCTTTTTTCCTTTGGCATCCAATGTGTCTTCGGTTCCTTTTTAATTTCTTTTCCTTCCCAAGCCATTGCCACCTCACCCAGCCCTCCAGCTCCAAATTTGCCAAGGTGAAGAGCAGGTAGGTCATGGGAAAACAAAACAAAACAAAAAACCCGCGGGTGCACATCTCCCTCACTTAAAAGAAGTAAGTCAAAGCAGAAGGTGCTTGAGTGAGCCATCATGTCCCTGAGACTTGGATTCCTCAGCTGTCAGGTGGAGTCAGTAACAGTCCCTTCCTCAGAAAGTCCTTGTGATATGAACTGAATTGACACGTGTGAAGTAGTAGCCACTTAGTGAATATCCATTCTCTACTTTTAAAAGCCCAAGTAGCAATTTCATTAAAAATAATTGTCCGGGAACATGTAAAAGCCTCCCCAACAGCCAAGAAAAGGCCACACCACCTTCTTCCCAGGGAGTACCTGTCCCTTGGTATCACCCTCCAGTGTCCCCACCTGCAACTCTGCACATCCAGGCTGAGTCCCCTCCACTCCAGTCTCTGAGAGTTCAGATCTGCACATTCCCCTCAGTCTCTCTCCCTGCCCTCCAGTCATCTGTGCTGCCCAGCTTGGCAAGCTGTCTCTCTAACACCTCACTTTCCTCATTATTGTCTCCCTATTTTTCCCACTCAAGAGAAAGGTGGAAGCAGGGAGAATCACACAAAGCAGGTGATCCTGAGAACCAGGTGGATGTAGCCCTTGCCCCCTGGTGCCACACCCCTACCCACAGCTCCCACACAAGTCCACCCCTGGCCTTCTGGTGCCCCCTTTGCCTCCTCACCCCCTCTCCCATCACGCCCACAGCCCACACTGCGCATCCAGAGCTTTCCAGTCCCTACCACTTTCCCTTCCCCCTCTGTCCAAGGTGGCTCAAAAGCCAGGCCAAGTTCCAGACCTGCAGCTCCACAGATCTGGCAAAAAGCCCAATTCTCCTGCCTGGCAGGAGTCATTCGCTAGAAGACACTCTGAAGTGGGTGGAGGGGAGGTGTAGTAGGAAGACCACTCACCGAGATTCCTGACCCTCTGTAAGCTCCAGGCTCACTAGCCCTGTGACCTTGAAAATAGTACTTTCTGAGCCCACCTATTTAGCCTTCCCCAGCAAATACTTCTAAAAATATAATACCAACCCTTACTTCATGTGACTCTGTGTCCCCTCCTGGTAACTATGAGGGCAGCACAGTGAGTGGGGATGAGACTTAATCTTTCCTAGACCGTGTGATGTTGGACAAGTCCCTCGACCTCTCTGCAACTAGATGCCCTCATCTGTAAAATGGAATGATCTGACTCCCACCTCACAGACTTGCTTTGAGAGGCAAAACAATCACAGAAAGATAGGAACACACTTTGTCAAGCTGTTGGTTGTCACAGACGAAGGTTTCTTCTAAGATGGATTTTGAAAACAACGTAATGGAATAAAAAGGTAATGAACACTTCTGCTTCCAGCAAGTTGGAATAATGGAACAGATTTCACCTCCCACCTGACAACAGCAACGAAACAGTGAAAATATGAAACAACCATTTTCAAGACAGTGGACATCAAGCAACAAAGGATAATGACCACTGTGTGAGAGAAAACAAATGACGTGAGCCCTCCGGTAGCCTTACCTCACTGCCTGGAGGGAGAGTGCAGGCTGTGGCTCAGGGAGCAGAGACATAGGCTGGCAGACAACTAGAGTTGAGGAGACAAAGCTGAGAGCTGGGAGATACTCGGTGTCTGCAGGATGAAGGGCAGGTGGCAGAGAGGCATGAGCTCAGGGGGAGAACCCTGGAGGCCCCTGGCGCCTGGACCAGACACTGAGTGCATGTGGGTGTGTGAGGAAACTAGCTGAGGCCAGGACAGACTCGCCCTCTGATAGCACTGGAGGGACGGCTTGGGTCCTTGCACTGGCTGGGAACAGTGCCTCTTCCCACCATGCGGTCTGTAAGCCTCAAGCTTCACAGAGTTTGGATGGAACACTCACAGTTCCTGCCTTCATAATGAGGAAGGATTAGCCCTTCACTCATACGCGCTCTGGTCCCATGTAGTCATCTTGAAAGCAAGATACAAACAATAAACAGTTTTCAAGTAATTAAAGTGCTTTCCAAAGTAAAGCTCAAGAGTTTTTGTAGAAATATTAAAATAGCCAACAACCAACAAGGTAAAATTCACAATGTTTGTCATCCAATAAAAGATTTATAGGCATGGAAAGGGGCAGGGAAATGACCCATAATGAGGAGAAAAATCAATCAAAATCAATTTAGAATTGACACAAATGTTAGAATAAGCAAAGAAGGGCATTAAAACAATTATTGTATTTTAATATATCATAACATTATATATTATATTAATACTTTATAATAGTCAATTTTATTGTTGACGTGTATAATTTATACTTATATATTTATATGTAATACAAAATATAAGCTATAACATTTTAATGTATTTTATATCATATTATATATTTATTTTTTAATATTCCATATTTGCTCAAAGTTAAAACTACAGACATGGAAAACATATTTTTTATTTTTTTAAGATTTTATTTATTTATTTGACAGACAGAAACATAGCTAGAGAAGGAACACAAGCATGGGGAGTGAGAGAGGGAAAAGCAGGCTTCCCACCAAGCAGGGAGCCTGATGCAGGGCTTGATCCCAGGACTCCAGGATCGTGACCTGAGCCAAATGCAGACACTTAACAACTAAGCATCCAGGTACCCCCCCCAAAAAAAACCCTAATTTTAAATAATGAAAAGAAGGTAGGTAAACTATGGAACAACTTTAAAGGATGATATATTTATATTTATATTTATTTTATATTTATATTTATATTTATATGTGCAACTGGAATTCCTGAAGAAGACAGGGATGGATAGAAAACTATGTGAAGAAATGACAACCAAAATACTATAAATTTGAGGAAAACATTCAGATTTAAGAAACTCAACAAACTCCAAGTACAAGAAACATCAAGAAAACTATACCAGGACACATCATAATAAAACTGCTCAAAACCACTAAGTGAAGAAATCTGAATACAGAGGAAAAAAGCACATCACATATAGGAAAACAAAGATAAGAAGAACACAGACTTCTCATGAGAAAAAAATGCTATCGAGAAGACAGACAATGGACAACATATTTAAAGTACTAAAGGAAAAAATTATAAGCCTAGGGATATACCACCTTGTTACTGGGTTGGAATACTCAATATTATTAACTGTCAATTCTCTCCAAGCATATGCATATAGTCAACACAGCCCAAATCAACCTCAGGAAGTTTTTGTATAAATTGACAAGCTGATTCCAAAATTCGTATGGAATTGCAAAGGAGCTAGAATTCATACACATACATGCACACACACACACATAACTCTGAAAAAGAAGAAAATTTAAGGGCTAAGACAACCTGATTTCAAGAATTATTACATTAATCAAGATAGCATGGTATTGGCATCAAAGTAGCCACAAAGATGAGTAGAACAGAAAAGAGTCAAGAAATAGACCTACTCACATATGGGTTTTTAACAAAGGTGTAAAGGGAATGCAGTAAAGAAAAGACAGCCTTCTCAACAAATGATACTCCAACAACTGGATATCCATAAACCAAAAAACAACTGTTGATCCATACTTGTTACCATCTACAAAAATAACTCATAAATGGATCACACAGAGAAAAACAAATACTGTATGACTTCGCTTGTATGCGCAATCTAAAAAGCAAAACAAAACAAAGCAAACAAGGGTGCCTCGGTGGCTCAGTCAGTTAAGCATCTGCCTTTGGCTCAGGTCATGATCTCAGAGTCCTGGAATCAAGCCCCACATCAGGCTCCCTGCTCAGCGGGCAGTCTGCTTTTCCCGCCTCCCTTTACCCCTCCCCCTGCTCCTCCTCTCTCTCTCTCCCTAATAAATAAATAAAAATCTAAACAAAATTACACACACACACACACACACACATAAGCTCATAGATACAGAGAAAAGATTGGTGGTTGCCAGAGACAGGGCGGGATGGACAAAATGGGCAAGGGGAGTCAAAAGATACAAACTTCCAGTTATAAGATACATAAGTCATAGGAATTTAATGTACAGCATGGTGACCATAGATAATAATTTTGTGTTGCATATGTGAAAGTTGCTAAGTTACTAATCTTAAAAATTTTCATCACAAAAAAAAATTTTTGTTACTATGTCTGGTGAGGGATACATATACCTAGACTTATTGTGGTGAACATTTCACATACATACAGATATCAAGTCATTATGTTGTACACATGGAGCTAAGGTAATGCTGTATATCAGTTATATCTCAATTTTTAAAAAATGGATCATAGATCTAAAGGTAAAACCTAAAACTATACAACATCTAGAAGAAAACACAGGAAAAAGTCTTCCTGGCCCTGAGTAACATAGCATATCAAAGAGTTCTTAGATCTAACACCAGAAGCATGACCATTAAGATCAAATAGATAAGCTGGACTCCATTAAAATTAAACATTTCTGTTCTTTGAAAGACACTTTTAAGAAAATAAAATAAGCCATACACTGGGAGAAAATACTTGTGAAGCATATGTCTGTTATCCAGAATAAAGAAAGAACTCTCAAAACTCAACAGTAAGAAAACAAACAACCCAATCTTTAAAAATATGAGCAAAACATTTGAACAGACTCTTAACTAAAGAAGATATACAGATGGCAAATAAGCACTTGAAGGGATGCTCTACATCATTAGTCATTAGAGAAATGCTGATTAAAATCACAATGAGATATCATCACATGCCCATTAGAATGGTTTAAATTAAAAAGACTGACCATGGCAAGTGTTGGTGGAGAGATGGAGGAACCGGAACTCTCATGCTGGTGAAGTTAAACATATACTTACCATATGATCCAGTCATTCCACTCTAAAGTATTTACCCGAGGGAAAAGGAAATAAATATCCCTACAAAGAGTTATACACAAATGTTCATAGCAGCTTTGCTTATAATAGCCAAAAACTGGAAACAAAGCAAATGGCCACCAATAAGTGAATGGATAAAAAAGTGTGCTACTTCTATCCAATGGAATACTATTTAGCAGCAAAAAGGAATGCTGTTTATACAAAGACCACCATGGCTAAATCTCAAAACAACTATGCTGTTTGAATGAAGCAAAACAAAAGAGTTATGTAATGCTATTTACATACAACTTTAGAAAATGCAAACTATGGGGCACCTAGGTGGCTCAGTCGGTTAAGTGTCTGAATTCAGCTCAGGTCATGATCCCAGGATCCTGGGATAGAGCCCTGCATCAGGCTTCCAGGGAGTTCGCTTCTCACTCTCTTCTGCCCCTCCACTCCCTCCCCCACCCCTACTCGTGCACTTCTTATCTCTCTCTCAAATAAAAAATAAAAATCTTAAAAAAAAGAAAAAGAAAAAGAAAATGCAAACCAATCTATAATGCCACAAAGTTGATCAATGGTTACTTGGTAGGAAGTTGGAGAGTAGAGATAAAGAGACATGAAGAACTGTTTGTACATAAGGAGTATGTTCACTACTTTGATTGTGGTGATGGGTTTCATGAGAGAATGCATATGCCAAAATTTAGCAAACTTTTCAAATATGTGTAGCTTATTGTATGGCAATATGTACATCAAAAAAGCTGTTAAAAAAGATAATGCATATACAGAAGATCACTGCTACATCCAGTAAAATTCACTTCAGGTATTTTTAATTTTTATTTTTATTTTTAAATAATTTTACACTTACAGAAGAGCTGCAAAGATGGCACAGATCGTTTCCAAATATCATTCACCCAGCCCCCTGATGTTAACAACTTACGTAAGCATGGTACAGTTATCAAAATGCACACAATTTCACCACTCTGTCTTCCTCTCTGGGAAGCCTGCTGCAGTCTAACAGACCAGTCCTCCCTGGTTAAAAAGGTCTAGCCCCTGGCCTCCAGCTTTATGCTGTTCTATATGTAATCAACACTCCACATTTCTGACAGCTCACCATGTCCTCCCCCTACCCCCATCTCTCATTAGCTCCAGATCCTACAGCTAACTGCATCCAACATGTCTCCCAGCTATCTCACATGTCTTCCCAGCTATGACTAAAAATGAAGGCATAATTGTCCCTGCAGCCCCCCAAAATCCTCTTCTTCCTGTGGTCTTGAACTTAGCAAATAGCATTGTCCAATCTATCACAGATCAGACATCTCAGAGTCTCCTCTCTCTCTTAGGGTCCATAAACTGTAAGAGTTCGTTCTTCAAGTTCTGCTAACTCTTCCTCCTTGTGTTATTCAAACCCCACTCCTTAGGCCCTATCTCAACTGTCCACATCTTTATTCAGGCCCTGATGTCAACTCTCACAGGGCTGTCAGAACAAGCCTTAAACATTCCTATTCTTCCAGTCTCTCCTCCTAGCCCTATTGCCTAAGATAATCTTTCTAAACTGTCCAGTGCCCTAAGTTACTTCCTCCTTCCTAAAAACTATGGTGGTTCCCAAATGCCTACAGGGTAACACTGCGGCTTCAGGTAGGATATTCAAGTCCTACTGAAACAGCCTTCCACATCCTCTCTTATTAGGCAGCCAGTTCACTCTGTGAAGGAGCCATCAAATGAAATGGAAGTCCTCCCTGTCCAAAGCCCACCAGGCATCCCTCACACTTTTGACCCTGTTGTTCCCTTAGCCTAGAGGTTTTTTCCCTATCTTCCCTACTAGGAAACTCCTACCCAAGGTACAGCTCTATTTTTAACCTCAGACTGAGCCTTCTCTGAAGTAACAGGAAGAACCGCAAGTCCCCAGAGCCCATCACACATATTTTAGAGGCAGCTTTCTGTGTCCTCCTCCACAGTATGTGAAAGCCCATGGAATTTTACTTATCTGATTTCTACATCTCGATCCCTAGCACCAGCACAGGACTGGGGACTGTACAGACACACTGATGGCTACACAACTGGATAAAGAGATAAGTAGATGTATTATTCATGGATGGGGGACAGAAAAGGAGACTGACAGAGAGATGAACAGATAACAGATGGCTGGACGGATGGATAGATGAGATCAGAAGCATTTCAAGGGCAAAGATTGTTTCTTATTCAGCTCATTTGCACAGTGTCTAGAATAGGGCCAGATGTTCAACTTATGTTGCTGAAGGACAGTGAATTACTGAAGCACTAGCTTATTGTGCTAAAGCTTTGGACTACGAGTCGGAAGACGTGATCTCTAGCTCTATCAGATCAAGTTATCTGTGTGAACACGAGGAACTTAACTAAACACCTTCAATCTACTCTTCTGTAAAATGGGTAGACTGGATTAAATGACTTCCAGGGTCTTTTGCAAACACTCCACGTTCCCTGACTTGAAGCTGCCCAAACCAAAGACAAGGCTAGGGGATAGGAGGAGGAGCCTCCGTTAAGCAAATGTGTGTTTATTTACAACTTGTCCTAATGCAGAGGCGATTCCGGATCCATGCCAACGATGGCGGAGAAAAGTTAACACACTCCAGATTAGATTCTGTGCAAACTGTCTGGCTCAGAGGCTTGTGGGGGAAACGAAAGACAGGCTGATAGTAGAGCCTGAGGGGTAAATAAGAGGGCTGTACCCTCCCCAAGCTGAAAGGAAGGAGGGAAGGGCGGGGCCTCACCACACCTCCCCAAGGTCCCTGGCTGGTGGCCAAATGCACTCCACGCAGAAGGATGGCTGTTGGTTCACAGAGCACGTGGCCTATCCTGCTAGAGTCACACCTGGACTCCTAGAGGAGGACTAACTGGGCCGAGAGCACAGCTATTATTAGTTATGGATCAGCATGTGCCCGGAGCTGTCTACGTATCCCCTCATCACTTCTCCCAACAAGCCGGGGGTGGGTGGGGGGGTGGGGGCAAGAGTGATGTTCCTCACCCCGGGAGGAGGAGGACAACATGGCCAGTAAGTGGCAGGTGGAGAACCTGAATCCGGAGGACGCTGGCTGCCTGTCTGTGCACAGCCACCCCGCAGCCGGCCC
>PITA01015359.1:0-50379 GCA_004023965.1 Spilogale gracilis
AACAAAATCTTTAAAAAAAACCTCTAGGTGGTGTCTGGGTGGCTTAGTTGGTTAAGCGACTGCCTTCGGCTCAGGTCATGGTCCCAGAGACCTGGGATCGAGTCCCACATCGAGCACCCTGCTCGGCGGGAGGACTGCTTCTCCCTCTCTCACTGCCCCTGCTTATGTTCCCTCTCTGGCTGTGTTTCTCTCTATCAAATAAATAAAATCTTAAAAAAAAAAAAGTATTTAAAAAAATCACTAATGGAATAAAATAACTTTTTTAACTTCAACATCATAAATACCACTTTGTTAAATCTAAAGAAGATGGCTATTTGCTCTGGCTCACAAAATTGGAAATAAGGGTCCAGACTTAGAGGTTTTTAAGAAATGGAGTATTTTATTATATAATTCAAGATAATTTTTTTAAATTTAAATAAGATAGTTCTCAGAAACATATTTTTCAAAATTGACTAAAAAACCTTGAAAATATGGGGCACCTGGGTGGCTCAGTGAGTTTAGCCTCTGCCTTCAGCTCAGGTCATGATCTCAGGGTCCTGGGATCGAGGCCCACATTGGGCTCTCTGCTCAGTGGGGAACCAGCTTCCTCTCTCCTTCTGCCTGCCTCTCTGCCTACTTGTGATCTCTCTCTAATAAATAAATAAAATCTTTAAAAAAATTGAAAATATGGTCAAAGAGCCCAAAAGAAACAAAAATAATTTATAAGCTAATATAAGAACAACTGCCTGATGAAAAAAGTTGGAGTCAAATATACTAGGCCAAAAAAATATTTTCAGTATTTCAAAGAACAAGTAGTCTCCTTCACAATTTCAAGTGTTCCTTGTTGTAAAAAGGAGAGTTTAATTTTGAAATGTGTGTAAGATTTATGAATCTAGATATAATTACAAAGTTAATCGTCTTATCTATCATAGGGAAAAATATTAGGTGTCAAATAATAAGGATTAGTTTTAAAAATATATATGGCATTCAAGAGAAAGCCAAACACTAAAATGTATGTGGTAACAATATTTACCAACATGGGGAAATATTTACAAAATATTTGCTTTGAAAAGTTACAAACTATGATGGAAAGTAAGCTAATTGTCATAAAATAAAATTTGAGTGTTCTTCTATATGTGTATAAATTGACATGAACTGAGAAAAATCTGTGAGGTTGTATTCCAAAATGATAGCATTTTTTTTTTTTTGTCTCTTGGGAATAAAAACAGTACCAGCATAAAACATTCCTAAGAAAAACGGGCACAGCTTTTAGGGTATTTAGCACAACACTTTGCATAAAATCAGCTAAATCTAAATTTGTTTTTTATTATAAACAAGATATTTTTATAAGTAGTTATTGATTTCTATCTTTATACTTTTCTCCATTCTAAATTTCCTAGAATATTTACTTTGTTGCTGGAAAAAAAGGAGTAAATATTATTTTAATCATTATGAACAAATTATATTTAAAAAAAGGACTCAACTAACACCAACAACAAAACGCTAAAACTATGACAAAGGAAACCTATCTAGAAAGCAATGATCTTATAATCTACTCTGTCTCTTACAGAAGTCAAGTTTCTCTGGGACTTCCTCCCTACATCCCCTATTTTTTTTTTTCCCTCCTTCCTTTTAGAAAGAGTTTGGAAGAACATGGATCATGAAAAAAGAAAAAGCCCCACCAGTTTAATTAAGAATATTACTCTACACTATGTAAATTATCATCCTATTAGCCACTTTAAAATGTCAGATTAAATTCTGGTGAATGGCCATCCATGTGGTGAGAATAGGGCAAATACTTGAATCCTGTGATTGCATGTGCCATGTTCTTAAGATTTCATTAGATCGATAGCTATCCTTATGATGGCCATTTCTCCAGATTATTTATGTCCTATGTTTACTACTCAGGATGTCATTGTATCAACATCTGCTGTGATAACACAACATCATCATCATCAAAGCATTATTTGGTGCAAACTGAATTAAGTTTCAAGAGGTAATGTCCATATATAGTTGAATGCTTGACACTTTTTCAGTACCCTGTAAAACTAAAAGTAGTTTTGCCAACCTGGAAGGCAAAAGAATCTGCCACTCCCTGTGGAAAACACTTTTGAAATTGCACAGTTCCCCAAGTGGTACTTTTTGGAAACACATGTGTACTGGGAAGGGAAAACAAAGCCTATTGACTGTTACTTTTCACTTTTATTTTGCTTTTCCATTTTGTTTCCAAATTGAATTCCAGTGCTAAGATATTTCTTTCTTGTGTAACTTGAAGATGAAGAAAGTACACCTTTTCTTGTAAATCAATTTTGAATGCTGTGGATAGTTTTCAACCTAATTATTTTATGGAATTGCAACAATTCATACTTTTCCATCATATAACACAACATTAAGCATCAGTTGGGAGAGCTGTAGAGAAGTAGTTTTAGGAGCACCATTATGAGAAAAATTGTAATTTTTCATCGCAGTTGTTTTTCTGGAAAAAGCAAAAGCTAATTACCTTGGACTTAGTAGATGATTTCTTAGTAAAAGCAACTGAAAACTGAAATGTTTCTTGTTAAAAAGGAAATTAGTATACATTTACAATGCTGTTGAAACATCAGGATGCATTTCCAATATGTGATTACCAGCCTGTCAATGTTCAATGACAGGACGTGGAAGAGGATACTTAAATAGAAAGATTTGGTGACCTAAGGAAAGAGGCTCAAGTAAATCACACACTAACAATGTTAGTATTGATTACTAAGAGTAACAAAGAGTATAAAGACTTTGATTATTAAAGTGAAAATTCACAGAAAAGCTTAACTTCTGTGGTCAAATGCATATGAAACCTTAGTCATCAAGCTTGTCATTCTAGCTATCCCTACGGCCTTTCCTCCTCTCATTTTCTTCTTCTAGAAACTTGAGAGAAAAAAGAGTATGAGGTTTTGTGTTTTGCTTTTTGGGTTTTTTTTCTTTTGTTTACTTGAAAGAAATGAAAAATAGTTTGATTGAAGTACAGCTGACATTTACAGATATCAGAACAACACTGCTGTATTAACAATGCTCTGGCACCAGGCCTGAATGGGTCTTCAATGGGGGTACTCCATTAAAGGCCATTCTGCAAGGGTCCTCCTACCTCCTCGAGTTCAGGTTCAATATCACCGAGTGCAATGATGAACACATGCTGTAACCACTTCACGTGTAGGAAAGCCACTAGTGAAAGAGTAGCTATGGTGGAAGACAAGTGGAATAAGGAAATGATGAAGGTACTTAGGAGGCCAAGTTTGGGATGGAACTCTGCCTATCTACACCACTGACCAGCTTTCTCTTGCCCTGAGCAATGGACACATTCTTCACTGTTACTAAAGGTTTTCACCAGCTTAGTTGGTTTCCTTTTTGTCCCACCTTCCCCCTGCCACACTCCACTCAATATTAAAGGTCTCATTTTTAAACATTTTCCTTCCTGTAGTAACTGACTCCTCACTTTAAAAATATCCCAAGCGCTGAGATTCCAATGAGTGTTCTAATCACTATAATTGGCACCTCTGCCTCTCAATTTTAGTTTCAAAGTAATTCATTATCTTTATCACATGTGCAAATACAATCTGTCTCCTTACATTCTAATCTTTGAGAAGAGTGGGGAAAGAACTGGTGACAGAAAGTTGAATTGACTGGCAATTTCATTCTCTCCGTAACCATTATAAATTTGAAATACGTTGTTTGAAAGACTGTAACTGATAGTGGCATTGTTACCAGACTACTCTAAAGCCAGCTAGCCATCACACTGAAAACCTTCGATTTCTAAGAATTTAATCATCAATGCAAATTTCTGGGTGTTTACACAGTTAATATGGAACCCATAACATTTCTCTCTAGCCAGATTCTCCCTGTTCACGTCCTGCACCTGTCCACCATATTTTAACAACTTAATTTTTAATACTATTTCCCCAGTATATTTTTAAGGGCAGAAGTCTCTTAAAACACCTTGCATTATTTGCAGCTTACCTATTATAATAAAATTATGAGGTGATAACTTTGGTATTTTCTTGTTTCTTTTATTCAACTTAAATGTTCCCGGATTATTGTTTAGAATTAGGCTCACAGGCAAAAGAGGAATTTTCTACCTGTAAAGAAAAACAGTTTTGTTGGGGCTGGGAGGGAGATAATGTATAAAATGAATTTGAGTGCTGGAATATTTCTAATTGTCAAGATTTTAAATGTTGCTCTTTCACAGACTAATATGTTCAGCTGAAAATTTGTTCATCTGCTTTCTGCAGAAAAAAACAAAAATTGGGCTAGCAAGATCTTAGTATTTTTTTTCATGTGCAAATCTGTTTTATAGGAGCACAACACATATGTTTCAATGCTTACACTGTCATTGTTTCTTCTTTTTTTCCTCTTTTTTCCTTTTCCAACTGGGCACACAATATGCACCCAACATACCTATAAAAGGTTGACTGAAAAAAAATCACATTTTATAGTCTGCCAAAGGAATGTTTGCATTAAATTGCTTCAGATGGAGAAAGTTTCGTTGTGATCAGAACCCAGGAGATATAAAAAGGCCATAAAGTTTGGGTCATAATGTGAGTTTATAAGCCTGCCTTCTACTTAATTTAAATTATAGTGGCAGGGCAAGAAATTGTGGTTTACCAATAGCACTAGGCCTCAAGCCAAATGCTTTCCTTCCACTAGCTGCCTCCACGTCCTGCCTCTGTTGGAAAGAGTTAACCGCCTTGCACAGATATTTCTTATAACTCGTCATTGGAGAAAAATAAAACTTGGTAATCACACACAGGCACACGCATTACTGGGGTTTACAACTGTAAAGCACCAAGTACAGTGCAGTACAAACTCTACTGCATGAAGTTTTTCCTGGGTTTTTGTTTGTTTGTTTTGCTTCCCTCTTCTGTTCCTGGATTAGCACCAACATTCAAATATCTGCCCAGAGCTGGTACATAAGCTTTAGAGAGAGAATGAATTTCACATCCACGTTTAAAATGACTTAAAATAAAATACTTGATAATTTGGTCCAATTTGACTATGTCTGTGATTTATACTTTCTCAGATTAGATACTACAAATCAAAATTACATTTACACTACGATGAGTCCAATTCTTGTTTTCTATTCTATTTGACTTTTAAAGCCTAAAGTTTGCCGTACAAACGATGCTGGAACAGAAGAGATCAACTCAGCTGCGTCATCTTTGACTGCATCTGTTTTGTGAGTTTTTTAAGAGATGAAAAAGACAAAGAAAACTTTGATCAAATCCAGTCAGCTTTAGCATGTATCCCAGAGTCTAATATCACAGCATACTAGCAAACTATAAAGAGGGGGGAAAAAGTGGAAAAGAGCATTTTTACTTTGCTATTATTTTCCCAATTAAACAATTATACTTCAGACTTCATCTAAAGGTGTATTTTTATGGCATAAAATAATGTCAGGACTGCTAATAAAGACAAATAATAGATACTAATACCTGGGAGGGAAACAGTTAAAACATAACATCTATACATATGTTTCAATTTTTCTATAACCAGAAAGATTTTTATTATGAATTCAGCATGGTAAAATGTTTCCCAAATCAGTATCCCATGAATAAAATACATGATAAACAATCAGTAATAGTCTATAGATGCCACAACAGACAAAAAGGCATATTCCAATGGTAAATTTAGGTAATAAAGCTTGAATTATGGCAAAGATACTGCCTTATTAGCTGTGTAGTCATTATTCATATGATACCCAATTTCTGGTCTTAATTTGATTCTTCAAATATATCCTGACTTGGAAGGAAACTGAGAGGTTATCCAGAGCAACCTGTCACTCAGTGAAGGACTCTTTTACAACTGTAATTCGAATTTCCAGTACCTTCTTACATACTTTCAGTACCAGTGAATTCACTGCCTGGAAAAGCATATAGCCTACCTCTTAGGAGTTCCAGTTAATGTATTCCTTCTATTGGATCAGAAGTAGCCTCTCCCTGACTTCCTTTCAGAAGTCCTACACCTAGTTGGGTCACAAAGAATACATTTCATTCATCTTCCACATATGATCCCTTTAAAGAGCTAAGGCAGCTGTCATGTACCCCTAATACTATTCTACAGACAAAACATTCTAATTTTCTTCAAAAATTTATTTGACATGTTTTTAAAGATGTTGCCCACACCATAATGTGATTACTGTACATCCTCGGATATTCTGGAATAATCCACTCCCTTGTTGGAGGTTCTCTGCTTTTATTAATGCAGCCTCCTACTGGATAGGCTTTTTGTCATAACAACACGCCACTGACAAATATTAAAGTCAATGAAGCCACAACATATGCTGACACAATAACTATTCTGAACCAACTCACCAGACTTTACAGTTATCCCCAAAGGATTTTATCTCCACTTCAATCCATTCTTGCAGCCTGTTGGGACCACTTTAAGCTTCAACTGTCCTATGTTAACCCCCTAGTAGCAAGTCACCAGAGTCTGCAGACAATGGCCTTGGTGCACCACTAACATCCTTAAGACTGACATCCATGTGTTCATCCGTCTCTTGGGAGAACAATTTAACCACTTACTAATTCAACCATTTGTTTCAGCAACATGCTTATACTTCTGTCATGTTTAGAAAACAACATGTGAGATACTGTTAAATCTCCAGCCTCTCTCTGACCTTCCAATTTGATACACCTATCAAAATAAACGCCTTTAGAAAGCAAAGATTTGGGTCGTGGTGTTTTGTTTTGTAATTCAGCGGACAAATCATTCATAAGTATTCCAGTCATTCTACAGGTAAAATAATATTGTATAAATGTTCTATTTTCACTCCTAATTATACATTACTTCTTTTTATGCTTTTCCTGAGACATTAGGGATTCTTCTTGAAAAACAGTTAATATAAAAAGAATTCAGTTGTGGTTTGAGTATTTCATGTTCTGTATTGCATATGTTATTACCTTATATAAATCTAGTAAAATACAATTAGAGTTGTGAAAAGTTATGTAACCTTACTCGCTGAAAGTTGTACATCCATGTGACTCTGATGGTAGGAAAACATCTAGAACTCTGTGGAGGCTGTTGTCTTTTTCAATGTGCTACAATTTGAGGAGGTTAAAGGAAAACAGTGTGGTTATTAAACACACACTAGGGACTTAACCCCTCTATTCTGATTTAATTCCACTACAGCAAATTATATGCCTCATGCTTTAACCTTTTCTTCAAGTCATTTCAGAATACATTTTCTCTCTTCTGACTTTTCATATGAATTCCAGAGTCTATATTTTGTGTCCAAACCACATTTAGGTCTACCTTTGTATATATCATACCATATGTAGGACAGCATTTATCTTTTCTCTTAATGCTGTAAGCAAAAGTGTAGTGGTAAAATTATATATATATATATATATATATATATATATATATACACATATATATATACACACACACACACACACACACACACAAATAAATGTCATAATAGACTCCTTCTTCAATGGGAGGTAAAGGAAATAAAATCAAAGTATCCTGAAGTTTCCTTTGATAATATTTATATACTCATTTTGTCTAATATTTATGGAATAATATTATGTAACAGGATTATCACTGGATGATCAACCCAGAGTATCTGTTAGAACAGGATCTGTTAGAACCTGTTTTATTCAAAAACAGCATGAGTTGATGACCTAAAAGGTGTGGTTCGAGGAACAAGTGGTTTAAAATCCAAAAAGCTCCTCCTGCCGCCGGAACAATTACAACAGGCACATGCAAGGTAGTGAAAGGAAAGTGAACACCAACAGTCAGATGTCCTAATGCCATTTATCTAGTGTGAGCTTTGTACCAGTGTTGTCAAAGGGAAAAAATAGGCTTCCTCCTTCACAATGTAGAAGCCACTTCCTTCTCTCCCTTATTTTGATCTGTCCTCATCATCACTGTAAGCACGTGGCTAAGCTTTTGTACAGCATATTACAGTGGTTAAAGGCATGAAAATTAAACTTGATCTAAATACCAGCTCTGCCCCTCTGGCTGAGTGTCAATAGGAAAACATCAACCAAATACTTCCTCTATCCAAGTCTAGTCACATAATCTGCAGAGTTCAGTAAAATATAAAACTGTGGGGTCGCTTGTTCAAAAAATGGGAAAATATTGCCACTAAAGGTACAAAAACATAAGGTTTTGTTTTTTCCCTCTATTTCTTGTTCCAATCTAGACTTGCCATGGTGTTTTTATTTGCTATTTAATATTCCAATTTTTAAAATATCAATGTTTAAGTTATTAGCATGAATTATATCATTCTTCATGTTGTGCAATATGGGAGCACCTAACTGACTCAGAATTACTGAAATTGCACATGTATTTCCCAGCTGATTCATGCTTATGGATTGTTCTGTTTTGTTTTCTAAAGATTTCATTTTTTTATTTGACAGAGAGAAACCAGCTAGAGAGGAAACACAAGTGGGGGAAGGAGGGTAAGAGAGGGAGAAGAAGGCTTCCCACCGAGCAAGGAGCCTGATGCGGGACTAGATCCCGGAACTCAGGGATCATGACCTGTATGGATTCTGTTTGTTTGTTTGTTTGTTTTTTAAAGCTTTTATTTATTTATTTGACAGAGAGAGAGATCAGAAGTAGGCAGAGAGGCAGGCAGAGAGAGCAGAGGAAGCAGGCTCCTTGCTGAGCAGAGAGCCCGGTGAGGGCCTTGATCCCAGGACCCTGAGATCATGACCTGAGCTGAAGGCAGAGGCTTTAACCCACTGAGCCACCCAGGCACCCTGGATTCTGTTCTTAACAGAACAATGGAAACATCACACAAAACTTTTCAGTTATTCATTATACATTTTTGGTACCACCAATTCTACTAATATTCTGTACCTCCATTTACAGATGAGTAAAGGACTGACAAGAAAAGGAAGTATGGGTTTCCCTGTCTCTCCCTTTACTTTTGTGTCACTGTATTAAAGCAAGTGATTGGCTAATACAGGGAAGTAACATGAGAAAAAATATATGATAGGGTTCCTCAATTATTTGTGGTTTTTTTAGAACACTTCTTTCTGTGTTTGAACCATGCAATTTTGAACAGAAAAGTGACCATGTGGCACTCTAGGTGTTCCTCCCAGAATCATGACATTAACACAGTCCCATCTTTTACTCCAAATGGTCTTGAGCATAATGGACCCATCAGAATTTGGCGCTCATGTGGCATTATAAACGCTACTGACAATGCAGGGGCAAGGAATGGGCACCAACAGGTGTGTTTTACGTATCTCCTACACAAACGGGTATTCTCCATTGTTCCAATGAACTTCATTTACAAAATAGAAGTTCAAGAATAAAACCGAGAATTTCTAGACAGTGAAGGTAGAGCATTAAGCCAAGTGTGGGGTCCTCTAAGTGTTGGGCCCTAGGTGACTGCACAACTGGCCTCCCCAGAAGCTGAAGCCAGCCCTGTCTCTGGCAGAGCATGTAACTACTGCTTTGTTTGTTCAGTAACCATCTCAATGCCCAGCACAGTGCTTGACTCAGTAAACACACATTATTTGACTGAGTGAAGGAATAAATGACTAAATGAATTAATATTTAACCCGTCTAAGCTTTAGTTTCTTTATAAGCAAACAGCAATGTAAAAAGTAAATGAGCAGGGGCGCCTGGGTGGCTCAGTTGGTTAAGCGACTGCCTTCGGCTCAGGTCACGATCCCGGAGATCTGGGATCGAGCCCCACATCGGGCTCCCTGCTCGGCAGGAAGCTTGCTGCTCCCTCTCTCACTCCCCCTGCTTGTGTTCCCTCTCTGGCTGTGTTTCTCTCTGTCAAATAAATCAATAAAATCTTTAAAAGAAAAAAAAGATTTAAAAGAAAAAGTAAATGAGCAGATGAAATGATGATATGAGGCATTATAAAGTATATGAGAATTCTAGATTACAAATAATATTCCATATGATATAAACTCTAAAATGTCACCTAGATGGAAGCCATACAGTGAACTGACAGAGGAGGTAAGTTCTAAACTCATTTCTCTGAGTCTGAATGAGGATGTCATGTAACAGAGCACTCCGCTGGACAATCATTTTGATAAAAGGCAAAAAAAAAAATCATTTTGATAAAAGTGCCATCTGTGAGGGCAGGACTTTGCTTAGTTCTTTACTGTACCCTTAAAACCTTTTCCTAACTACGTTGATCTATAAATATGTGCTGAATATATAAATGAGTAAAACAGTATGACATGATGATCAATCAAAAGTAATGTGATTAAAGTTGCATCATTGGGATTTTGTGAGAAAAGAGTCCAAGTGTTGAGTTATTATAAAACTAAATGAGGGTGCCTGGGTGGCTCAGTGGGTTAATCCTCTGCCTTCGGCTCAGGTCATGATCTCAGGGTCTTGGGATCAAGGCCTGTATCGGGCTCTCTGCTCAGCAGGGAGCCTGCTTCCTCCTCTCTCTCTGCCTGCCTCTCTGCCCACTTGTGATCTCGCTCTGTCAAATAAATAAATAAAATCTTTTAATAAACAAACAAATAAATCAATAAAACTAAATGAGAAAAATGAGAATTTATCAGTGCATACTAGCTTTCCCTTCCTGGGTATCTTTTTCCCTCTCCCAAGTAAAAACAATGCTTCATCAGAAAGCCTTTGGTTTTCTTGATTTTCCATAAAAATTTTCTCTAACGATCTACCTCTGAGAAAGAAATGGTGAAAGAATAAGAGAGGAAGTAAAATCAATCCCATAAAATTATGAAAAATCAATGTATAATTGCTTCTTTTTAAGTAGTCAATTATTCTGAAGAGAGTAGTCCTGTTAATATTTACTTATGTCATTACAAATAAAGTAATCGACTGTCCATGACCTATTGCCCTGCTTATGTTTTCAGAGAAAAGCTTTGTCCAGATAGTGATAGATTCCTTCCCTGTGACTCATACATTACCCAGGGACTTAGGGCTTCCCAGAATTTCTGTTCAAAATTTTAAATCTCTTGGCAATAAGCCTTTGTTTTTGTAAGAAGGGCTGTAATTTTAAAGAAAAACAAATATTGCAAGAAATTGATCAAAAATAATTCTAGTTCTTGGCACCAAATATTGTTCATGTCAAAATTGCCAGCTTTTCATATGCAAAATTGTCTTAATTTTGCCTGTATGGGTCATCTGTAATAGGTTGTCCATATCAAACTCTATCATCAAGTAGTTTCTACTTTAAAAAAAAAAAAAATTTTTTATTCATTTATTCATCAGAGTCAGTGTGTGTGTGTGTTGGGGGGGGGGTTGGAGAGGGAGAAGCAGGCTCCCTGTGGAGCAAGGAGCCCCATGCAGGACTCTATCCCAGAACCCCAGGATCATGACCTGAGCTGAAGGCAGACCTATAACCGACTGAGCCACCCAGGCACCCCTTCTACCTTCTTTAGCAGAACTCATCCTCTATGTTAAACTAAGTTGTACTTTTTCATATGAAACCTGGCATTTCACAATTGCCTAAAAAAATAAATAAATAAAAATAAAAAAGAATACAAATAGTACTCCTACACACTCCATCTCTCCACTCTGAGGTAACCAAAGTTAAGAGAGCTTGGCCGCTCTTTCCAAACCTTGTTTATTACAACATTATGTCTCCTGAACTCTGCATCTTGCTTTTTTCCATTATAATATATCATGGACATTGCTTTGGGTCTATACATAAGGATTCAACTCATTCTTTTCATAGTAACATTTCTTCATGCACAGGCACTGTAACTTTGAGCCATTCTCCTATGAATAGGTACTCCAGATGCCTCCAGTTCAGTGGGCCACTAGAAACAATAACGCATTAAATATCTATTTTTACAGATTCTTCCATAGTGGAGACTTTACCTTTTGTTAACAATTCCTAGAAGTAAGAATGTTGCTTCACAACTTGGCCCGTATTTAAATTATACTGGATGTTGGTGAAGTACTTTCTAAAATGGTTGTACATTCGACATTCCCACCAGTTCCATTTAAGCAGTTTTCATGCTCCTCTTTACAGCAATGAAAATGTATCAATACTGCTCACTTTTGCATATCTGATGTGTTTTGATTTTTATAAAATGGTATGCTATTGCATCAGTTTGCCTTTCTGTAACTAGAAATGTTAGTATGTATATTTTACTATGTTTAATGGCCACCAAGTCTCCAGTGGTAATGACACCAGAACCCTATAAGAATAGCAGGATTTCCAATCCCTGCTGCCCGGGCAAAAAAACAACTCAAGACCCTCTTTTACTTTTCCCCTGCCCTCCGCACTCCAAGTAAGTCCTTACCATACCATGGGTAAGGAGCTGCTTTACCTAGACAGCCTACAGGAAAGGATTTTATAAATTCAGCAAACCTAGGTATGAATTGGTAATGAATCTTTAATGTATCACCATTTGCATTTGTATTTGCATTTCGAAAGGGAATGACCCACAGAAATGAAATGCTAGCAAAAGCATTTCTCTGTGCTAGAGCATCAGTGTAGTAAATGTAAACCTTCCTGAATAAGAGGTAGAGAAGAAATATAAGTGATGAGTCCTACATTAAAAATAAATAGGAGGACTAACCATGAGGACTTCAACTTCTACTTGTTTCAACATCTATGTATGTAACAGAAGATTAAAAAATTTATTCAAAATGATAATTAGTTTCTCAATAAGGAATTAATACTACCTCTAATAATATAAAGTTTACTCTAGTCCTTTCTTTAGATTTTTCCAGGTAATATGTACACTAAATTTTGAAAGGTAAAATTCTAGAATTTGCTAAGTCATATTAAGTGGCCTGCTCTTCTCTGAACTTACTATTCCTTGCCTTGCCAACTTTAAGATTTCAATCCTACTCTCAATGATATCCTCCCCCTGCTTTCTGCCCAAATTATCATTCTTTCTATTCTTTCAGTTCACTGGTTTATAATGTTCTGCTCCACGATTTTACTACATTCTGCACACAGACATATAGGCTTGTTTTAGCATACGTTCAATCATACTTTGATTACTTCCTTGTTATAGTAATATCTGAAATTGTTTGAGGAAAACGGATGTATTTTGTTTAACTTTGTCCTAATGCTATGCCTCCACATTTAACCAGTCATCATTCGTATTCTCATGGCATCTATTACAAAGAAAGAACCTACATTTTTCCAAGTTTTTTTCCCATTCTTCCAAGTTTTATACTGTAAATTTCATATGCATTATTTAAAAAAAAAATCCTTAGTATCTTCCATGTCAAAGGCAAAGAAAATAGGACTCAAAGGGTGAAACAATATGTTCCAGCTGGAACAAAGTAACAGAGTCAGGATTCAAACCCAGTCCTGAGTCTAAAGCCTACTGCTCTTTCCATCGTAGTTCAATAAATGTTGGTTAAATGATTTATTGCAATATATTATAGCTAATTCTCTAAGATTTAGTAATTAAACAATCATCAGTCATCACTGTAAACCTGAAAGGTTCTATTAAAAAATGTTTTCTTTTTCTTCAGCACATACTTTCACTAATGTTTCCCACTGAGATTAGTAAAGAGAAAAAAAGTTATTTCATATTTTAAAGAGCTATAATCCTATCTCGGCTTTAAAATGATCCACAAATTCACCTCAAAATTGCCTCATTTTCATAATAAGGGCAAGAGGATTAGATGGCTACAGCTGTATTTAATGAAGGGAAAACAACAACAACAACAATAACTAAATCTTTTGGATAAAAATAAATAAGGACATCAGTAATAGATCATTTTAATTACCATTTTGAGCGACTTGATATCAGACTTTATCCACAAATCTGTGCTGATCCTCACAGCACCACTGATATATATTATACATATTATACCCATTTTAAAACAGAATGGGCTTTCAAAAGAATTTGCCCCTAGTCATAAACCTGGAGATTGCTTCAGCCCTTTTGAACACAGTTTCTTCTGACCTTGCAGTTCACATCTCCCCCACCCCCACCCCCCACCCCCGCCAAAATCTAATGTCTGGGGTTTTTTGTTTGTTTGGTTTGACCTCTGCTGCACTGCGTGTGAGCATTCGGCAAACCACCTGCTCGACGAAAGGTCAGACCCGCGCCTCGCACATTCGTATCAGACCCGCGCGTTACACATTCGTATCAGACCCGTGCCTCGCACATTCCTATCAGACCCAAGTCAAACAGGCAGCAAGGTAATTTGATACATGCTTCACGATATCCGAGTCATTTTTCTGCTGCACAGTGATTAGATAAATGTTGAACAGGCACATGAATGACTGCAATCGCATTTATTTTACCAGTCAAAATATTCCTCGCCCAGCCTGAAGGAAAACAGGAGAAGCTGGACAGAACAAGCAGTTTTTCAAATTTCAAGGAAGACCCGGTCACCTCCATTCTTTCGCTCAGCAGTAGTGGGCTAGCACTCTTGTTTTCTCTCTGGTGGCAATTACAGCATGCTGCTTCTTTCCTTCCCTGAAGCCCCTCTCAAACGTTTAGGTGGAATGCCCCAAGTCCCAAATAAAGCCTGATCCCTCAGGTGTAAATTAACTGAAAGAGACTCTTTCCCCTTAGACTTGGTGCTTAGAAGTAAGCAAAGCCACAAAAACTGGTACCTGGGGGTTTTGTTTACTAACGCTAATCAATTTTGAATTATTAGAATTCCAGCGCTGTGGGGGAGAGAACAGATTTAGGGGAGATAAATCGAGTTGACTTATGCTCTGAAAAAAGGGGTTGCAGAACCAGGGGCAAACAACTTGCCTATTGTTAAGTCTCCTTCGCAAAAGAGACCAATTTTCTACCTCCTACATCTGGCTTTGCCTCCGAAAGTTAATTGTCGAGTCGCTGCCACCTGGCTGTATCATCTAGGGATTCTCGCCGCACCCTCCACTTCACTTTCTCTGAAACACTCATATTTTCAGCACATCTTTATTTCCAACTCCTCGACAACGTAAAATACTTTCTATACTTACTATAGATTATAGCTGAGCACCAGTAAAATTAGAAAAACCCACAAAAGAAAAATATGCCAATCAGTATTCTATAATTAAAGACGGAGATAAAAAGATTAGACAAGACAAATTTGAACAAAACTGTTACTCTTCCTGAGAAAGTGAGATGTAGTGTGAAAAGCAGAAGTTGTTGGCACTACTTAAAATGAAAGACAAGGCACAAACCAGGATAAGATACTCATAAAATAAACTAGACAAAGTATTATAGTTTGACATATTAAAACTCCTATAAATCGATAATAAAACTAGAAACAATTGAAAATAAAGGGAGTCATTTCACGGAAAAGGGAACTCAAATGGCAAATAAATGTATGGATAGATGCTCAGCTTCACTAGTAATCAGAAAAATCCAAACTAAGAGCATAATGAGATACCACTTTACAACCACTAGATTGGCAAAGTGTCTGAAATACTAAGTGTAGGAGAGGATGAACATCAATATAGATTTATATATTCTTCGTGGGAGTATAAACTGGAAAAATCCTTGGAGAAATCATTTGGCAGCATCTTGTAGAGTTGTACATTCTTATACTCTATGACCCAACGATACTACTTCTAGGTGGATCCCCTGTACCACCCAGAAGATATAGCTGATATAGGGTCTGTATTCCTTGAGCCAAGAAACATGTAACATGCAACGTACCAGCATTTTTCTTAGAGAAAAAAGTGAAAAAGATACAATTACCCATTGATGGGGAAAGTGAATCATATGGCATATTCAAAGGATAGTATTTTTTTTAATATTTTTATTTATTTCAGAGAGAGAGAGCACAAGGAGAGGGAGCTATGGAGAAAAAGGAAGAGGCAGGCTCCCCTCTGAGCAAGGGGCCTGATGAGGGGCTGGGTGCCAGGGTTCTGGGGTTAAATGACCTAACCAGAAGGCAGACGCTTAACCAGCCAAACCCCCCAGGCGGTCCTCAAAGGACAGTAGTTTTTAGAACTGTAATAATCAATGTCCCTTAGCTGTGTGACTCCTAGAAACACACTGAGTTTTGGTTGTGAGGTTTTAAGAAAAAAAAAAATGGCATCATCTTGCATGTTATTTTCTGATACTTGCTTGGGGATGGGAAATTTACTTAGGACTGAGGAAATTTCACTTAAAGGCAGTTGGTAATTCCATTTACTCCAACCGTATATTTGAATGGTCTTTGCCAAAGATTTCTAGCTGTTTTTGATTATAGGTTATTTAGGTGTATATATATTATATATATTAAAGGCAAGGTGATGATAAAGCACTAAATTATAATGACAGTATCTCTATAGGAGAGGTAGCAAAAGGGAAAACCATAGAAGTAGCTACAATACCTTGGTAATACCTTAATTATTGAGTAGTGGATCATAGGGATTTAGTTAATTATTACATTCTAAATTTTACATATATATTTATATTTTTATCCATTAAATATTACCTTCAATAACACTGCCAAGGAAGGAATAAAAGAGTAAGAAGAGGTGGAAGAGAAGAGGAGGAGGAAGAAAAGGAGCAAGATGAGTGTGACAGGAGAGAAAGGGGATAAGGAGGAAAAGCAAGAGTTATGAAAACAGACCCCGATTCAAGTCCTGAGCCTAACAATTAATGAATGTTTGAAATTAGATGAATTCTGTAACATCTCTGAGACTTTGTATTTTCAGTCGTAAAATGAGAATTTCACTCCAAAGACTGAGATGAGCAGTAAATGAGATTAATTCCTGTGATGTGATTAGTTTTTTCTACTATACACACTATTTCTCACTCTCCACCTCCCTCACCCCTTGTTCTCTAGTTAAAATAGAGGGGTGCTTGGGTGGCTCAGTCAGGATCCCTGGGTGCTGGGATCAAGTCCTGTAACATTCTCCCTGCACAGTGGGGGAGTCTTCTTCTCCCTCTTGTCCCTCCTCACCCTTGTGCACTTTCATTCTCATTCTCTCTCCCTCTCTCAAAACTAAAGAAATCATCTTTAAAAAGAAAGAAAGAAAGAAAGAAAGAAAGAAAGAAAGAAAGAAAGAAAGAAAGAAAGAAAGAAAGAAAGAAAGAAACCGGAGAGGTCCAGGGGAAAGGAGATGATGGAAGTAATCACTCTTATTTCTTTGGGCAGGACACTCCTGGCAACTGCAAAACCAGTAATGTCTACCTCCATGGACTTTCAGATCCCCACCCCTCAGACACTGTGATGACCTTAGAGATTCAGGGATTGAGCACACCTAACTTTTTGTCTTCGTGGTTTAAATCAAAACCTAGTGCTTTCAAAGACTCAGTTTTCTTTTTCAAAACCTCATTAAAATCACCATTAGGTATGAATGTGGTTTACTCTTCCTTTGGGGAGGGAGTTACATTGTAAATGAGGTTTTTGTTAACAAAAATAGACTTCCAAGCGCTGAGATGTGAGCTGACAGCATGTATGAGCACTCATAGTGCCCCACTCCTTACCCATCCTTAACTCCTCTGCCACTGGGGAGAAAAAAATAACAAGCTGGTGCTTGGCAGCTGCCAAGGACCCATGTCTCTAACAGGAAAAGTTTTAAAGTCTCAACAAACATAAGCATTCATAAATCCAGAACTCCAAATGTCAATGGTGCAGACTCCTGTTTAACCACACTTCCTAAGTAACCAGGTGAATTTAGTTGTTCTCAAAGTTGCGGGGGGGGGGGGAGTTTGCTCCCAGGGAAACAGCAGTTCTGGAGACATGTATAGTTACACAAGAGAGGCATGGTAATTACTGGTATCCAGTGGGGAGAGGGACCGCAGATGCTAGGATCCTGGCAACCTACAATGCTCAGGATAGACCCAACAACAAAGAATGATGTGACTTCAAAATGTCAACAAATGCTGCTGATGAAAACCCCTGCATGGAGCTGCCTTTTTTCTGACCAGGGAGCCCCAAGCTAGCAGTGTACTGGAAAGGAATTTCACATCGTGAGGCTCATAATACCTTAATGCAGGGGTTATTAAGCCAAAGTTGCATGGCTTGGCTTAAGGCAGTTCATAAAACCCATGAAATTACATGCAAATTTTGTTCATATGTGGAGGTCTAAAGTTTAAAAAAAAAAAAAAAACTTTTTGGAAGCCTATCCACAAGATTCACGTCTTTTAAGATTTCCCCCACGAGACTGTTAGTGCCTAAATTTTTAAGAAATTGGGGATTTTTTTTTTTAAAGATTTTATTTATTTGACAGAGAGAAACAGCCAGAGAGGGAACACAAGCAGGGGGACTGAGAGAGGGAGAAGCAGGCCTCCTGCCAAGCAGGAAGCCTGATGTGGAACTCGATCCCAGGTCTCTGGGATCATGACCTGAGCCGAAGGCAGTTGCTCAACCAACTGAGCCACCCAGGCGCCCCAGGGGGGGATTTTCTTTTTTATTAGTGAGATTTTATCTTTGAGATTTAAGAAGATGGCATTAATAGTAGGATCTGAATTTGAAATGCTGTCACATAACTTTTGAGTCTCAGTTTCTAAATCTATAAATAAGAATTATATTCAATTATTTCAATTTAATTAATGCTATTTAAGTCACCTGTCCACAGCAGGCACTTAGTAAACAGTAGCTTCTGTTGTTGTTTCATCGTTAAAAATAATTTAGCTTTAAAGCTTTGCCTGTAGTAGACTGTGGATGGCATAAAATGTAACCACCGAGTAATATTTTAGAACATATTTGTCAAATGAGTTATTAGAAGAAGGAAAAGCAGATGTGTAGAGAGATTTATAAAATGTTTCAATACCTACCTCATCCCCCCCCAACACCCACACACAAAGTGGATTGGGTGCTCATTCAGATAAGACAAGGGAAAAATGGAACCACGAGCATCAGTAATTTACCAAATCAGCAGAGACTCATATCTGGACGCTCAGATTCTAGAGCCCCAAGTTCTTTTCACCCTGCCCTCCTGAAAGAACAAACCCTTTGGTATTCAAACACATAGCACAGTTGTTTTGATGGCGGGAACAATGATCCAGAGGATGAATTACTTTTTTAGGAAAGTACCCAGGCAAGCATTGGAACTGGAAGTTTACACAGAGAGCCTCACAGAAAGGAAGTCCCACAGAGAGGAGACATTTGTTGAAAATGGGGAGAGTGAAAGGTCTACTTCAACCAGTTCCAACTTCTTTAAAGCCAAGCCTAGCTGTTCAACCTTGAAAGCCATCCCTGTTCACTTTCCACTCTGTTCTAGCCCTGAAGCTCTTCTCCTAATTGCCACTGCCATCTCCTTTGATTTTCCTCTCTTTCTTGCTTACTTGGAGCTCCCAATGTAAAAGTTAAAGACTAAGCTGGGACACAGTGAGTATTGACATGTGGGAAAAAGAAGAAACTCCCAAGAGGATTAAGACCACATGTCTCTTGGTGCACCTGGGTGGCTCAGTTGTTAAGCATCTGCCTTTAGTTCAGGTCATGATCCTGGAGTTCTGGGATGGAGCCTGGCATCAGGATCCCTGCTTAGTGGGAAACCTGCTTCTCCCTCTCTCACTTCCCCTGCTTATGTTCCCTCTCTAGCTATGTTTCTGTCAAATAAATAAAATCTTAAAAAAATAAAATAAAAGACCACATGTCTCTTGATCTTATGTGTAGATTGCCCAATACAGTAAGGAAAAGAAAAATTAACCCAGAAAGTGACTTAAAAAAAAAATCTAGAAAGCTGAGGAAAAGGTTACCTGGGTTTTCATTCATTCATTCATTCACTCATATAGTCAATAATTTTTTTTAATTCAGCAAATATTTACTGAGTGTCTCCAACATGGTCCAGGGACTGCGCTAACCACTAATCCACCTGGAAAAGAAAAAGTGGCCCCAGTTCAGCCCCCTCAAAGTACTGCCTACTATAGAAGATACATGATGAACAGATAACCCCAGGTTCATTATTATATCCTCAATAATTAATAATTTATTATTTACAATGATAACAGAATCTATGTATTAAAAGCACAAGGGTCGGGCACCTGGGTGGCTCAGTGGGTTAAAGCCTCTGCCTTCAGCGCAGGCCCTGATCTCAGGGTCCTGGGATTGAGGCCTGCATCAGGCTCTCTGCTCAGCAGGGAGTCTGCTTTCTCTGTTCTCTCTGCCTGCCTCTCGGCCTACTTGTGATCTCTCTCTCTGTCAAATAAATTAATAAAATCTTTAAAAATAAAAAAAAGCACAAGGGTCTATCAAAAGAGTTCACAATATAAAAGAGACACAATCAACCCTTACATATCTGTTTTAGATGGGCTTTTCCAAGAGATTTAGCAAAAGAAGGCATAGAAGAATGTTCCTGGCAGGAGGAACAGTATCTTCAAAGACAAAGGGCGGGGGGGAGGTGGAGAGGGAGGGGGGATAAAGAAAGATAACTTGTTACTAAGTTATGCTATGTGGAAACATTTATGCTACCCCAGATGTTTTAAAGACTTCAAAGAGTTTCTTAGCTTTCCCTGCTGATAAAATGCAAAGTAAAAAATGAGTCCTTCAACTCTCCATTATCAATAATTTTGTGATTATGCGAGCCAACATCAGGGTTAAAGGAAAACCACAAGTTAAAAAGAAAAAAAAAAAGTTCCAGGAAGAAATAAAAACCTTCAGGGGTGAATCGAACATATGAGCCTATTTAAAAATATGTTTCTGTTTCTACTAATAGGTCATTTTCACCTGCTCCTGTAGGCCCAACTGGCTTGGCTGGCTGCTCCAGCTCCCAAACAACGGAATGAAATATCACTGCAGTTTGATCCCTAGGATGTGGAGGTGACCAAAGGGTCAAAGGAACAGAAGCTGGGCCATTACAGACACGGGTAATCCTCAAACAGGAAAATCCACTCCCAGATCATTTGGAGCCAAATGGAGAGCAACTAGGCTCAGGGAATCACCAGCTGGGTTTCTATTTGAAATGGGTAATCATCAGATACACTCAAAGCCAGACCCCACATGGAAACCTTGTGGCTGGCCATATGTTTGGGACACCTCTGGTGTTTACTCATACCCCAGGACTGTGAAGCTGAAGATCCACGTGAGAAAACCCAAGCACTCTGAACGGGAAAGCGAGGAGGTTGGAAGAGAGCCCCTTTTGTTTGTGGATAAGTGATCAAGGCTGGAAGCTTTTCAGCAGGGAGCTACCGTGCTGAACACAGAAAGCTAAACCCTTTCAAGTAAGCCTGTTCAGGTTTCACAGCCTATCTTTAGGAATCAGCCTATTCTTAAGAAATTGTATGGCATTGTTTCATATTTTACTTTCCCTAGCTAGCTTAGTTTAAAAATAATAATAATAATAATAATAATAATAATAATAAAATCACCAAAAGACCTTTATGTAATCTGACAGAAACCGACACAATCACTCTGGATCTGAGAGGATTGATTACAAGCAGTTCTGAAAACAGAGCTATTTCCCTTTTTTTTTTTTTTTTCCCCTCCTCCCTAAAAGGACTTTGAGGGAAACAGAAGACTAAATATGTTTCCTGGACACAAGGAAAGTCTGATGAAAGCCTTTTTTCATTTTATTTCCATGCTGTGAATGAATATTCAGGCTATTCATACTACCACAGCAATCTGGTTCTCAAGTTAAACCACCAACCACCAGTCCATAGGGGTAAAAAAAACTATTTTTATGCACTGTGACATTTTTAACTTGTAAAACATTGCAAATGTAGGTGGCAGTTCTCACAGTCTGGTATATTTTTGGAGTTCCATAATCCTCCTAGCCAGAGTTCAGGGACTGTTTTTTTTCAACATTTTGGCATGTCGTGGCCTTTTCTCCATAATAGTACATGTTTAAAAAATAAATCTTTTTGCTCACTGCTCTTCCAGTCCTCCTGCTGAAAGGCACTGGGATGGGAAACTGAACATACACACATTCACACTTGAACCAGCCCCGTCCTCTTCCTCTCTTTCTCTCTTCTTCCCTCTCCCACCACCACTTCTTTTCTTTTTTCTCTTACTTTCTCTCTCACATTTTTTCTCCCTCACATATATTTATAAGAATAAACTTGATTTACAAAACTCCAAAGTTCTATTTCAAAATAAAATTGAGTCCTTCTACTCCTTGAATGGTCATTAAGTCAATTTCATTTACATTTGATTGTGAGTGATTGGTATACACCACATAAGCCAGGGGTTAAATTTTGGACATTTATAATTAGCAAAATAATACTAAAATACCTGGTTCAAATGGGAGAATCTATTTTTTTTTTCTTTTACAGAACCCAATGATACAGGATTTATTTTCTCTAAATGGTCCGGATAGGTCTAATACAGCAATCAAGAAACCAATATTTACTTGGTTTCATCAACCTCCCAAAGTAACTTCTATTGTTGGCCATAGTCAGTGTTTAGAAAATTCTTTCTCACATTGAAACCAGCCTTGCTTTCCTGCCTCTAACCTCTATTAGTCCCCAGTGTGCCCTTAACAGTAATACAGGACTCACAAAGCCAGCATGGACCCGTTTCCACTGGATACAAACTTCCATTTCTTAATCTCAGGCCTGGAAGTGTTTTACCTCAATATTTTCTCATCTATCATGATTTTAAGACACCCTACTATTGGGACAGGCTTCTTTTGAGAGCGTTCTAGTTTATTAATTTTCTACCTGTTGTCATGTGACCATTAGAACCTATTCATCTAGGCACACTTAGCATTTGTTAAATTTGTGGGTCTTTTTTTTAAGTACTGTTCAAGCTTTATTGTGAGAAAAAGAGAAACTTATTATTACAATAACCTTTTTTCTTGAAATTTAGAGTTGATGTCCATTGTTCCTTTGTCTTTTTCTTTGAGCTCTCCCAAAATCAGCTCCATTTAGAGTAGTATTTAATTTCCCAAAGATCTGTTGAAATCAAAGAGGATATAAGTTGAGTACGTCACAGCATTTCTCTTGGTCTTGCTGACATCAGTCTTCCTCTGCTGCCCCACCTAGCTTTACTCACTTTCTTAGCTATTGCCTCTTTTGCTCTACCTCTGATTTTTCATTCATACCTCCTACTCCCAAAATCCCTCTACCATTTTGAGTCAGAGTAATTTAGTACTTTCTTGCTTCAATCTCCAACACCCTACAACCCCCCTCCCAGTGCCCCCTGAGACTACTGTTTTTAAGAGTGCCAGAGACTATTACGATAAAGATGATGATTATTTGTGTGAGTGCTCAGCAAACAAAAGAGCCTATAGTTAGTACAGCTCACCAGTCTTAGAAAGAAATGGGAGGTTATAAATAACTTTTTTCTGTCACATGTTCAGATTCAAATAAGAGATTTCTTACATGCTCTGGTGCTGGACCATTTTCCTTTTGACAGTTACGTTAGCAGTTGCTGCTGCAAACCAGAGTTAACTAGAACCATGTTTCTGGCTATTTCCAAGAATGGATTTTTAACACCTCTCATTGACTGGCTGTCTAGGAAGTTGCTGGTCTGGTCTATCTTGGTGTCAGCAATGACAATGTAGAACAAAATGATGCAATCTGATCAGTAAAGGATACAATGGGATTCAGTGCTCTACAATTGGCCATGATATTCCATAACTAAATAGCTGTTGAGTTAGTTTTATCCCTATGTGGCCTGCTCAATCTTTTTTTTTTTCTCAACTGCTGACACCATTATGCACTTATGAAACTGACTGCCAAACTCAAGTACCTGATCATTTACACCTAAACTCCCTCCTGCTTTTAGTTTGGGACTTAAACCCTAACCTAGAGGAATTACATTTAAAATCAATTCAGAAACACTGTATACATTTACTCTTTCCCAGATATGGGTCATTGCAATTTTAACAAGCAGATTTCAACATCCTTATATAAAAGCCTGGTTTTCTTGTAATATTTACCAGCACAGGAGAATGTTATAGGCCACGACAATTTAAGGTAGCTGTCCGGTGCTTCACCCATTGACCAATAGAGAGTCCAGCTACTCAAAAGTGAAGATGAGGGGCGCCTGGGTTGGTTGAGCAACGGCCCTCGGCTCAGGTCATGATCCAGGAGACCTGGGATCGAGTCCCATATCGGGCTCCCTGCTCCACGGGAAGACTGCTTCTCCCCCCTCTCACTCCTCCTGCTTGTGTTCCCTCTCTGGCTGTGTTTCTCTCTGTCAAATAAATAAAATCTTTAAAAAAAAAAATGAAGAAGATATTCACAGGCACTAATAGGTGTAGAACATTCAGATTTTGATTTCTAAAATCTGAACGTATGTCCCGAGATCTTCTCAGAGATGTATTCTTTTTTTGTAATAGATCTATCCTATAGCTCAAAATCCTTAAAAAAGAGGAAGAAAATGGCAAAAACAAAGCAAAGCTTATGTGGCAAGTACAGTGCCACCGAGGTTTCAAAGACCTTCCTGAGCAAGCGGAACAAGAACGTGACTGAAAGGGACACAGGAAACTGCATCAGATACATCACATTTACATCATGACACTAGACAAGATTAGGCCAAACTAGAAATGGTCTCTTTGAAACCAAATCTATAGTTCACTCTCCCTACGGGGGGGGGGGGGGGGGACTTTTTCACAAAGATTTCTCAATGTTATCAAATAAGAAATGTGATTATTTACAGATGAATCAGAAGAAAATATTTGGAGTTACCTCCTAAAGAATGCTTCCCACTCCTCAGGCCAAGTACAGACTTAGAAACAGTTTTTTCAGCAGCATGAAAAATGTACACAAAGGTGTATTTGAGAAATCAATGACAATACAACGAATGCACTGTGTGTAATGAAAAGAGTCTTTTAAAATAAGGCTAAATAATTTTTCAAATTTCAAAGTTAAATTTTGTCTGATTACAAAGTAGTTTTTTTACTGCGTTAATATGTGTTATCTGTAAAAACTATTTTAAAGACTGCATCATGTAATAGCTATTGCTTTACTTTATATTTTAACTCTTCTTATAGAATGTTTTTTCAGTGCTTTAAAATAAACCTTAAATACCCTTTTCAGTACTGTGCAAAATAAATGACAAACTACTATCACCAGTATTGCTATTTTGCTCAACTCTTATAACCACCAAAATGTTTTGTTTCTGTACCAGCAGCTGCCTATCCAGTGAAATATGTTATCATTCAAATCACAAACCATTGGCATTAAATTCAACATAGGTGTTATAAAAAATTATTAAAGGCTTGGAAATGTGTTTCACATTTCCTTGATTTTGCAAGTTAGTATTCTTATCAGAAAAGTTTGGTGAAGATTCATTGATTCCTAGTGGTCACTCTATTACTGTCTTAATTCTCACCAACTGCCTGTAATAGTCCATTTTACATGGAAAATGATGTTCAACCTCACTGGAAGTCAAAAAACTATAATTTTATTTTCAATGCATTTGCTTGGGAAACATTTACAGTACGGATAATATCTAGCATGGGTCACAGAACATGGTAGTGTCACTACCTCTTTTGATGCTATCTTGCATTACCTATTACATTTTACAAGTATATTATCTTTACTAGAAATGTTTATTACTAAAATCTATTAGTAATACTAAAACTTGTTTCTTGGGACACATGCAGAAGTCATATTCTTGCAGTGTTACTGGGAACAATTTATTAAGCCATGTTAACCCAGGCTATGAAGCAGACTTTGGCCCTGCAGCTGATCAAGGGAGATACCCAGAGGCATCTTGCAAAGAGGTATAAACTTCTTTGGAATCCAAAGTGGAATTATTTATTTTAATATATATACTTATTTTTTTTAAAGATTTTATTTATTTGACAGGGAGAAACAGAGCCAGAGAGGGAACACAAGCAGGGGGAGTGAGAGAGGAAGAAGCAGGCTTCCCGCCGAGCAGGCAGCCCGATGTGGGGCTCGATCCCAGGTCTCCAGGATCATGACCTGAGCCGAAGGCAGTCGCTTAACCAACTGAGCCACCCAGGCGCCCCTATTTTAATATATATACTTATTTTAAGTGGAATCCAAAGTGTTCCTGAGAGCAATCCTGCCTTGCGGTCACTCCAGTTCTCCCCAAATATATTCTGGAGAGGAAACGATCTGAAGGGTACATCTTCCCTTGAGCATGAGTGCAAGTAGTCGTTAGAGCTCAGAAGTCCATTATAAAACAGTTGTTGCTACTGACTTTTAATCACCAAAGACAGAGGCTGTACCTTATTTTACCTGTTCTACATCCGGTCTCATATGCCCTTTGTCCCAAGTGAGTAAAACGCTAGATCTCCAATAATATTTACATTGTTCTTCACTGAAGAGTTTTAAGTGATTCTGTAAGAGCTGAGAAGATTCAGGAAAAGGGGGAAAAACTAAGTTTTGTTCTTATTCCAACTACTGTATTTCTTTTTACTACTTAGGGAGGAAAGCTTCACTATCTAGGTCTTCTAGAAAGCTCCCAAGCAGATAGTTGCCAGGCCTTTGGAGTCCGGTCTATGGACTGCCTTTATTTCTGAATTCTGCCCATTCAGTCACAAGCCCAGTGGTGTCAAAACAAAGGCCAACAGATGTTATCTGGGTCACAGACCTGTTACCTGGTTTGCCCTCTGTTGACCTACTCAGTGCCATAAACAAACATACAAAGAAACAAATATACCTAAAGATTCATCTTCACCAAAATATGGACTTAAATAAACCAGAAAAAATAAGCTGATAGTATTTAAAAATAATGAGAGTCCTCATTAAATCTATATTTCCAGTTTCTTCTGCAAAGCTAGAAGATGAGTGTGTGACCCAGAGTCACCCTAAATGGTGATAATAGTCTGATTCCCATATTAGACGAAGTACATATTCTCCAGTTTGTCTTTAATTTTTCTTTTTACACTGAGACTACATACTCATTGCATTTATCTTCTGTTGTTTTCTATATTGCGAAGTTAGGTACAAATATCCCTACCAAAAGAGAGGGAGAATATGACAGTATGGTACTCTGACTTCAAAAACTGGGAGAAAGTACTCTTCAAACACCAGGATGACTTAATTTATATTGCATATAAACCACCCACTCCACCTTCCTCCCTGGGCATCTGAGTTCATAAACCTTGTTTTATGGATGTTATTCCCTTCTCTTTCCTTTTCCTCATTCCTACCCAGAAAGATAATCAAGTTATGATGTCTATTATTCCTTTCTAGTACCCCGCAAATTTTACAGCCTCAATAAAATGTTTCTGCTCTGAGAAAATCATATTGTACTCTCCAATTTGAGTGTCATCTTTCCAGGGAAAGATGAAAACAGAATGGCAACTTTACATTATGGCTAATGATAACATCAATTCCACCCTACAAGTAAACCTCTTTTTGCTTTGTGATTTCTACCTGTAGTTTTTTCTTTCTTTCTTTCTTTCTTTTTTTTTTTAAGAGTTTTATTTATTTATTTACTTTGACAGAGAGACACAGCAAGAAAGGGAACACAAACAGAGGGATTGGGAGAGGGAGAGGGAGAAGCAGGCTTCCCACCAGGCAGGGAGCCCTATGTGGGACTCAATCCCAGGACTCTGGGATCAGGACCAGAGCCAAAGACAGATGCTCAAAGTCTGAGCCACCCAGGCGCCCTCTGCTTGTAGTTTCTCAAAGATCTTTTCCCCCTTGCACTTTTCCTGTGAGCACCTACTAATGCAAAAACTTTTCATTTTGGTCATACTCATCGTACAGTGTTATGCAGACATCACCTTTACATCGGATCCCACTCCTAACTTGACCACTTCCCCAGCCCCTCCAGAAAATGAGTAAACTTGTCCTTTAAAAAAAGGGGAGGAAAAGCCAAGATATCTAAAACATCTTACCTAAGATAAGCAGAAAAGAAAATACCTTCTATGCCTCTTGGATATACTAAAAATTTTCTAAGTTTAAGATGAAGAGAATTTGCATTTACTTCTACAAGCTTTCTCCTTTTAAATTATTTAATGGGCCACTGAAATAATGGCCATGGAATCTGGGGGACTTTTCTCCTGGCTGATGTATTCATTGACAATGTTTAGAGTTCTGGAATGCCTCAGGGAAATAAATACTTTCAAAACAGCCTCTCTTTAATATCTGTTTCAAGGGAAAGAGGGACATTGGTGATGCTGAGACGAGGAGATTTTTATTTCCATAATTTAGTTTGAGTGTCTCAAAGCACAGTTAGTTTGATTTGTCTTCTTCGGTCTGGACCACAGGTGTTTCCCATTAAGACAAGCAAGCTGACTTTAACGGGATCCAGCAGTGCAGTGGGCACAGAATGCCTTCTGTGAACTGCCAATAATTATTTGTCCTGGCTTTGTTTCTGGAGATTCTACTTAAATTGGTTCAAAAGCTGATAATCTGTTTCATCCCTAAAGATTAACCCCTTAAAAAAAATGAGTGTGTTTCCACATAATTGGACTGAATAAAAGAGATCTCTTAATATCGTTGTTAAATTAGAGAATGATTTTTAAAGCGTGATAAAAGTAGGCTTCGGAAGAGCACTCAATATGTAGCACTGCTAATAAAATACCTTCATCAATTGAGTCTTTGCAGCAGACAATGGGATGAGTTACAAATTTGAACTGGCTAGTACCTAAATGCTTATATCATTTAAACAAGAATGCTGACTGCTGACTCTGCTCTAGAATAAGAATTTCAACTTAAGATATCATTTACAAACTGATTCTAATTTGCAGTCCTCTGTGAACCAAGATGTGCTTTTTAAAATTGGCTTCTCAGCAATCCACTGGTCCCAAAGTGTTCACAGTCTCTTCTTAAAGAATGGATAGATGGACATCCTTCAACACCCATGGTGGATTTGGTCAGATGATGCCGGTTGGATTACAATTTTATTGCAGCCCACTTATTTTCCCTTCATTTGATCTGCATTTAGTGGCTTCTAAACTGCGCTTGGGTGAATCCACTCCCTCAAAATACAACTGAGCTTGAAAGAAAATCTGTGCGTACTGCCTCTGAAAGGAAAGTAGATCGAACATAGACAACCTAACTGGTTTAGCCTATTCAAGTCACCATTACAAGACAGTCACTTGAAGCATGGTTTTGGAAGAGTCTCTGGAAGACTTTTCAGGACCAGATAATTTTGATGATAAAACTAAAATTATATTGAACTGTTTTAACATTATTCCTAATTTTAATAATAAATTTATACTAATATAAGACAAATATGTATGAATTAAACTTTGAGTGTTTAAGTTTAGTTTGAAAGTGGAGTCCAAGAAAATTAATACATTTTTTTGTAAACACTAAAAAAACCAAAAAAAAGCAAAATTTGGGATAAAAATTAAAATGAAGACATGTTATATTTAATTCAGCTACTATCATTTATTTTGTAATACATAGTTCACCAAGATGCCTACGGAGCCACTGGACCCTGGAACACATAGGAATATAGGAAGGAAGTACCTAATGATTTTAAATTAGTTTACTTTTCAGATCCAGAAAAACTTCCAGAAGACTTAGAATTAGCAAGAGTTATCTCAGAACTACTGCAGAGAGTCTTGGAATCCTAGAAGACAATGAGAATAGTGTTATATATAATACAGGAAAGAGGTCCAATTTTTCAAAACAAGGAGAAAATGGAAGATTCTTAAAGCTATGTGCACTTACTATATTTCTGTGGGAAAACAATGTGATATAGTTATTAAGCAAATGGTTTGCATACACTAACAATAACAAGAAGAATCAGGACATCCAGAGGATTAAGTCAAACCAAGTTAAACACCATTTCTTTTTGGACAAGTTTACTAGCACGTAGTTTGGTAAATACTGAAGAATATTCTTTTCGCCTTCAACAGGCAATCTACTGTCATTTCTTGCATTATTCATAGAAATAACATAGGAAGTTTGGGGGCTGTATGACAAATGTCATCGAGGACTTCGAGAGTTAAAACTTCACTGTCTTCTTAACACTTCATCCTATACTTGCAGTGCATGACTTTGGATGCTCTTGACTGCATCTGTTTCTGTCTCCAGTAATCACTGCAATGACCGGCTCCACATGGGCTCATGTGAGCTTCACGCTTGTGCACCTCCACTTGGGTTTGTGGCTTGCATTCCCACTGGACTTCACTGTGGGAAGTCTGGAAAATTCATTTGGTGCTCCCACAGGCACAACCCAGAATTTCAGGAGACTAACACTGTCTGAGGCAAAAACTCTTACCATGGGGCTAGAGAGGCAAATTGCCAAACACGTCATAATTGGTCTTAAGATGCATTTCAAGCACCTCCTCAATGAATCATTCACCCATAGTACAGCCTACCTAAAAATACATCCTCCTGCCAGTTCTCCCTCCTTCTCTGTCCTATGACCTTTTCTTTCTTCAAGCCTTTCTAGGCCTCACAATTTTTTCTTTTCTATCCTACTTCAATCATTTGAATTGTTCTCAGCACCTGGATCTTTCCTATGAAAGACACATCTCAGGCTATATCTGATTTTCCCTCATCCAAAAGAAAAATATGCAAAACAAGAGATATTATATCTTTGCAGCACATTCCTATCTCATTATTGTCCTCTTTCTTTTTTTTTTTTTTTTAGGATTTTATTTATTTATTTGACAGAAACACAGCTGGAGAGGGAACACAAGCAGGGGGAGTGAAAGAGGGAGAAACAGGCTTCCCGTGGTGCAAAGAGCCCACTGCGGGGCTTGATCCTGGGACTCCAGGATCATGACCTGAGCCGAAGGCATTCGCTTAACCAACTGAGCCACCCAGGTGCCCCATCCTCTTCCTTTAAGAGTTGCCCACATTTAAGTTCCCATACCGTCACCATCCACTACTCATCAACAACAATCTTACTCTGCCCTAGCATAGCTCTAAAACTCTTCCTGTTAACACCATCAGGGACATCTAATTGCTAAGTAAAATAAATACCTGTCAGTTTTATTAGTTGAGTTTTGTTTCTTTGACAGTATTGAGCAATCTTCTTAAGACTCTGTTTAGGTTTTGCTGACACCATGTTCTCCTTGTCATTTTTGTTGTTTTTAATATCCTTAACAGTTCCTTTGTGGGTCTTGTGTGTTCCTTCTCTGTCTGCTCTTGCAATGTTATTACCTTTAAATCTGCACAGTTTTTCTTCTCCTGTGGTAATATCATTCACACGCCTAGTTTGATCAACAGTCTTTCCGATCTATTTATGCACCCAAATCTTTCTAGAACAGACTTCATAGAAGAATTTTAACCTCGTTCATCTAGCTGTATGCCCCACAGGCAATAAGTTTAATATGCTCAAAACCGTATTCATGATTTTCCCCATGCTCTCTCATAAAATTGCTTTTCCTCTATCCTTTCCCATCTCAATTTTTGGCCTATCATAAGTTGACCCAGTCAGAAGTACTGGAATCTTTGATTCTTCTTTTCCTCTCAAACTAATTAAATATAATGACTTAGAGATTTATCTTCTGAATAGTTCTTGACCACATCTCCATTACCATTTCCCTGATATTGTCCTTATTCTCTTACTTACATTATCACAATTCATTCTCCAAATTTAATTATAGTATTTGTCCTCTCCATCACTTTTCCTAAGGGAAATTATACACATAAAAGGGGCAGCTCTATGTAGTGATGTATGTAACCCTGTTTCTTCTATGATTAGACATGGTTGGGAGTATACACCTCAGGACAAAGAGCACCTTATGGGTCTGATGTGAAAATCTATGTTTAAACTGTGCTATCCAGAATTCCAATGTAAAGGAACTATAGAATATGAAGAGAATCATAAACTACAGGGGCAGAAAAAAAAAAAAAAGATAACCAATGTAGAATCAACCTACAAGGACGTAATGGACCATTATCAAGCTTAAGTGATGGGTAGGCCAATGTTTCAAGTACAGAGAAAGCATGAGGCAGAGGAAAATGTAGAAGGTGACTGTATCTCTAGAAGAATGTTTAGATATGCTGAGATGCATCCAGAATAAAACAGTACAGAAAAGTTGAGTTACACTGTTAGTGACACACTTCTGTGAACTCATGACACAAAGGTCTACTATGGTATTTATTATGGTTCTTGTTCTTACACATGAACCCAGGTTAAAAAAAATTATCTAAACTAAACTTTGTTTCTTACAACCAACTAGTATATTCACTTGTCCAGAACTTTCTGGTATCTCACTTCCAATACCCAATACAGATAGTGTGGTATTAAGTGATATTTCTACTATGAGATAAGTTGTTCCCTTCTTTTACTCTATTCCCTCCCCATATCAGCCAAAGGCAGTCTAAGTTCCTAGGCATCTCTTCTGAGATCTGACCTCCATGTGGCTCTCCAGACTCTTGCCACTCCCTCCTCCTCTTCCCTTCATGATTTATACTCAGGCAATTCTACATTACACACGCTCTTTCACCACAGTGTGTTTTGCCATTGTTGTTCACTATTAACGGCTTGTTCAACTTTCTCTTCCAGACGATTTTCCTCATGTTCAAAACACTGTTCATGTGCAACTGAATTTAGCCCTTTCTTACTATCTGTACATAAACATTTTGTAATGGATACCACACTGTATTTAAATTATCATGCTTCCTCCACTTCTATCCCTTTTCATTAGGATGTGATCTACTGATCCCTCTTTCTCCATACTAGAGGAAAAACAAATCATAAAACAGGACACACAAGAGAAACTCCGTGAATCTTCCATCTTACTAGCTGTGTAAAGTATGTACAGAGGTAGTCGATGAAGTTGCATCTTTGGTACTAGCTTGAAGGATATCTCTAGTAGACAGTACCGGCCTAGGTCCCCATTTGTGAATCTGTAGCAATTGGTTAATACCAGCAACTTCTAATCTAGTTCTTCTGGGACTTGACTTCCAAAAAAAAACATTAGAGGCACTTCTATGTGTTGTTTGATGACCCTTATTCTAGATGAAAGCAAACGACCTCTTTTTCTAATCTTATTACCCACTACTTCCTCTTATATTCAGACATCTCACCATTGCTAAATATACATTTGGCTTCTTTGGTGGTTCTACCATCTCCATTGTCTTGAGTGTCTTCTAACTCATTTATCAAAATCTTACTGATTGCTGACACACTTATCCATAAAGCTTTGATGTGGTAGATTATGCCTGCCCTTTGTACAGTAATGTTTTCATTCCATACTCATAATTTTAAAAGCATAAAATTACTGGGAAACTCTAACTTTCTGGGCCTCATTTTGTTTTCATATTTGTGAAATATAAACAACCCCTCTTTTAAAAGTCATTTGTATTAAAGGAGATAATACACTTCGAAAGCATTTGAAAACCTGTCCTTTTCCTTTTCTCCTATGAATATTTAACATGCTGAAAAATCTTGTTGGGACTATATTTCCATCTGTGTTTTACAAGAATTCTTGTGTAAAAAAACTTAAATTCTTAGTTATTCTTTTTTTGTTTGTTTGTTAAATATTTATTTTTTTTATTTATTTGACAGAGGAAGAGATCACAAGCAGGCAGGGAGGCAGACAGAGAAAGAGGGGGAAGCAGGCTCCCTGCTGAGCAGAGAGCCAGATGTGGGACTCGATCCCAGGACCCTGAGATCATGATCTGAGCCGAAGGCAGAAGCTTAACCCTCTGAGCCACCCAGGCACCCAATTCTTAGTTATTCTTATTAGAATTCTTATTACTAGAATTATTATTAGAATTCTTAAACTCTTGATTAGTAATTTGGGGGATTAGATGGGGAAGGCAGATACTGTTTACAAATCTTTATTTCCTTATAGCATTTCACACAGCACATTTACTCATACAAACTCATATACACACACGTGTGTGTGATTAACTTTACATGGATCAAATTTGTAAATATAAAGTAGAAAGAAATGGCTCTAAGTCACATGGCAGGATCAAGATTCAAAATATCTCAATGTGTTGAAATTAGAGTTTGAAGTTTTCATGAATTAGTCCTAAATTTTGAACAATATTGTCAGGGAATTCTAAAAGAAATATCTTAACAATGATTCATTTTTACATTAGAATTGGCCAATCATACATTAAGTTGCTAAACTAAGAAGTAGCCTAAATTAATTGAGTTATCATAAGTCTATAATATTACAAATTCAGTGTACTTTATTTTCTCTATCCTGCACTCAGAGCAAGTTGTTCTTTCTTGAAAACCTCTAAACAGAACTAGAACTTTCCCAGGAAGGGCAGCCAGTACCACTCTACAGATACACATATTCTGTAGCTTGGCTAAAGAAACTGCGGTTGTTTAGTTTGAAGAACCAAAGATAGAACATGACATCTGATGGCAAATATTTGAATGATTGTCATTTGAAAGATTCTAGATTTAGTCTCTGAGATTCTCGATGAAAGAATTATACCAACGGACCAAAAATGCAAAGAGGCAAACATTGACTTAATATGAAGAACTTTACATGAAAACTTTTAAGAAACAACAATAAATAGACTTGCCTGGAAAAACAGTAAGTTCTGGGCACCTGGGTGGCTCAGTGGGTTAAGCCTCTGCCTTCAGCTTAGGTCATGATCTCAGAGTCCTGGGACTGAGGCCTGCATCAGGCTCTCTACTCAGCAGGGAGCCTGCTTCCTCCTCTCTCTCTGCCTGCCTCTCTGCCTACTAGCGATGTCTCTGTCAATTAAATAAATAAAAACTTTAAAAAAACAAAGAAAAACAGTGAGTTCCTATGAACTGGGAGGTTTAAACTATAGGTAACTATATAATAAGAGTGTTATAAAGGGAGAGTTTTCTTTTGAGTAAGAAATTCAGGGGCGCCTGGGTGGCTCAGTTGGTTAAGCGACTGCTTTCGGCTCAGGTCATGATCCTGGAGACCCAGGATCGAGCCCCACATCGGGCTTCCTGCTTTGGCTGGAAGCCTGCTTCTCCCTCTCATTCTCTCTGCTTGTGTTCCCTCTCTCGCTGTGTTTCTCTCTGTCAAATAAATAAATGAAATCTTTAAAAAAAAAACTTTAAAAAAAAGAAATTCCATTAAATAATCCTTTGAACCCTAAATTTCAATTAATCTATTGAAATATAGTTTAAGAACTTAATGTTTTAGATACTCATCTCAATTAAAGATTTCAAAAATAAATATATTTTAAAAGTATTTACTAACATCTCTTAGGCAGATGAGGTTAACAAATTAATGTAAAGACAAGATGAAAAAATCCTTAGATTTATGCAAGCCATTCATTTTTAAGTCATTTATAACGCTGGAAAACAAACCAAAAACAGCCCCATTTATGAAACATTGAAATAACTGGTTCCATATCTGTTATACTTCTTATATGTCCATTAACCTAATTAACTCTAAAATCTAGTAATTAACTGACCCATGAAGTCACAAGCTAATGAATAAATGAACTTTTCAACATTGAAAGAAAAAGTCATTGATTTATGCTCAGCAATTCCATCTTTAGGAAGTGCCTTCATACCTTGAATTTTGCATGAAGTTATGTGAATTATACAATTAGGCAATATGCATTTAGCTACAGTCAACAGAGTTCTGATTTGACTGCCAATTAGGCCTGCATGTTGACTACCACTTAAGTGAAATATGATGTGGAGGGTAAAAGATTACCTCATCAAGTCTGTATCTGTCTTTTTTTCCTAACAGATTCAAGCCTACGTTCACTGTGCAATTAAATCACAAAATACTAGACACGGTGTGACCTCCATGGCAAGCAGCAGTGCATATACTCCCTTCCTAGTTGACAAGCAGTACGGTTATTTCATAGAACTCAAGTGGTAACGCAGTTCTAAGACTGCTGCAGAATTATGTAGGCTAAAAATTCCAAATAAGCCCTGGGTTTGATTAAAACACAAAAGAAAGAAAGAAAAAGGTGGGGCTTGAAATGCTTGATTGAGGAACAGGTGAGATTCAAAATGACTGAAGAGTAACTGAACTCATTTTGACATGTTTTAAATAATGGCCGGAAAATACAAGGGCACGTGCAGTGCAGTTAAATCTTTCCCCCTCGTTAAGAGAGGGGATACAAAGGTCACTGCTGTGCAAAGAGAATTGACTAATCCCTCCGATGCATGGTGTATCCAGTACCTCTTTTATTTAATTTTGTGGAGGAAAGCTGGTCTGAATTAGGCCTTCAATAATTATTGCAGGGACCTGACACGAACCTTAACAAGTCCCATAATGGCCTATCTATATATTCAGGCCAATTATTACATACTGACTCATGCAGCTGGGCTGCAGACATTCTTCTGTTTGCTCAAAACTTTTTTTTTTTTTAAATCATTCTATATTTCACATGACACAAAAGAAAACAGTTGAGTTAATTAGAGAAATAAGCAGAATACCACCCATGGGGGACAAAGTAGCTGATTCTTAATGCTATGTCTAAGTAAAATGTGAGCGATCTCATCTTTGAAGGCTGAAATTGGGCTTGAAGTTACAATTATACTCTTGGTGGCATGCTCAGATAGTACAGAAAGAGATGCAATACGTGTCTTTAAAAAGCACAAGGACAGGAGACAGCATTGTAAGGAAGGCCAAGACCAGCATTCTATTCTAAGAATGACAGCAAAGTTAAAAAGGAATGGGAAGCCTGCTTCTCCCTTTCTCATTCCTTGTGCTTGTGTTCCCTCTCTAGGTGTGTTTCTCTCTGTGAAAATAATAAAATCTTTAAAAAATAAAAATAAAAAAATAGACTTAAAAGAAAGGAGTAGACTCCATCTCTCTGGGAAAGCATAAAAAGAAGTAGAATAGGTAGTGATCAGTACTTCCAATCCTGCCACATTATTTATTTATTTTTTTTAAAAAAGATTTTATTTATTTATTTGACAGAGAGAGAGATCACTCTCTGTAGGCAGAGAGGCAGGCAGAGAGAGAGGATGAAGCAGCTCCCCTGCGAGCAGAGAGCCCGATGCAGGCCTTGATCCCAGGACCCTGGGATCATGACCTGAGCCGAAGGCAGAGGCTTTAACCCACTGAGCCACCCAGGCACCCAACCACATTATTTTAAAAAAAAAAAATTTTTTTTTCAAAGACAAGACAACGTGACGTTTAACTCCTTCTCCCCAATTAGGCTGAACGTTCCTAAGTAAAATACATGTATTGGTATTTAATCTACTACCCCTGATGTAATGCAAAGCCCAAGATGCCTAGTTACAAGGCCACCACCGTCAAATATTTCTTTCACATCAGTAGCTAGGGAGCAAATAGCTCTGCCTTCTGATTTGAAGAAGACATTCTCTTTTTCTTCTGTTTGCTTATTCATCACTAGAAGGTTAATATCAAAATGACACTTAGTTTTTGCTCCTTTAGATCAAATTCTCTCTACAGCTATTTCTTAAATTTCATATACAGATTTTATTAAAATATATGAAAATGGAATCTGTGTTAAATATGACCTGTATATGACCTTAAGCATAATGAAAATCAAAACCATTTCCCTTCTTTTTTGTTACCAGTTTTCCATCCCCTACTTAACAAGTTATTTCAAAATGTGCTTTTCTCTCCCTGCAAAATGCATCTTTGTGTCAAAAATGATGAAAATAGTGTAATGTTAAAAGAATACAGAAGCTCACTAGTATTTATTTATTGCTCAACACATGTTTCTCTTACTTTTGTTTTGTAAATCTTATAGATTTAAAATAAACTACTAGACAGGGAAGAGAGGTTGCAGTTCTCCATCTATAAATAATGCAGCTTACTAAATGCAAATGTTTCTTGTAGTCCAGTGTTTCAAGGAGTAATTTTTTTGCAGCTCTTTTGGGAGAAAGGGGGTTTTATATGCATTTCCTTTTAAGTTTTTTTTTTTTTTTACCTCTGATTTCAGTTTTAAAGAAAAATGTTTATAAATGGAGCCTCAAATGTCTGGTTCAAAAAAGAAATACACTAACTACTACTATGTTTTCAAAGAAGAGTATTAAAAGAAGGGTAAGGATGTGCCTGCAATTTACTTTCAGCTTGCAAGTGTTAAAAAAATATATATTTATATAGTTAGCCTCTGGGAGTAATGCAATCGCTTTCATATTTCTACCCTAAAAAATAGTTTCTAGATTTAATCTATGCAATCCAATCAAAACCATACATCCACAAAGAGGCTTTAAAGATACATTCTTTGGACACTGCTTACAGAAAAATTCACTAAAACCGTGACTACATTAAAAAAAAAAGAAATAGATCCAAGTAGAAAGCAACCTTGAGTAATTTATCCTGAACTTAACAAAATACCAGTAACAAATAGGAAATGATTTGATCTCCAAAATCTGTTAATTTCTGGGTAGCTAGATTTTCTTTTTCTTTATTGGGGGGGAGAAAAAAGAATTCACTACCGCTGTTGAAAGGAACTTTGCAACAAATTCAGTTACTAGAAGCCCCAAGGTCACCTGAAGCAGGACCATGACAAACTTTAATAGTAAATGAAGAAAACTGAAACACAAATACAATTTTACTGAGAAGTAACATAACTCAAGAACAAGAATGAAGCATTCTGAGATTTGTTTCTGTGAGAAAATAAACTGTAAAAATGTATAGATTTTGGAAGCTAGTTAAAATAGAATTAAAATGCAGGGGGCAGTGGAGGAAAGAAGGAGAAAAGAAAGAAAGTTGGAAAAAAAGGGAGGGTAGGGAGGGAAGGGAAAGAATGTACCAGGAACTAGGAAAAATGAAAGCAAAATAAGGGAAATAAAATGCTTACTTTTTTTTTCTTTATTTTGAGAATTTGTTCATTGAACATACTTCATATATCATCACAGGGAGAGACAGACATTAGAAACATTGTTTTTAGATTCTTACATTTAGAATCATGTAAATGATTATTAGAAACATGTAAATGATTATTTTCATAAAGGAAGGGAAAAGAGTTTTAGGGAGACAGGTCTATATGAACACAATTAGAAATATCAGGAGGGAAGATGGGGTAGTAACCTAAATAGAGGATTGGAATTTGTTTCAGTGGATTGAAAGAATTTGGAAATTCCTTGTTTAAATGCAATGTATGTTCATTCAGAGTGCAGCACAGAGGGTGGGGTAACAGTTGTAGAGAGATCTACTAGTTTCTCAGATCCTTCATGATGGGCTACAGGTAAGGAGGGCAGCAGAGAGCCTCCAGCTGTCATCACTTGAGTACCTGGTGAGAGCCAGCCTGCCTAAGGCCTTGCCCTGCTTGCCAGGGCCTGAATCCCGATCCCAGCGAGGTAGGGCATAATGGCCCAGCGGTTTTGCCCAAATTTGGACACTGCCCTCACAATATTCACTTCTGAGTCCCTCCCCCCACCCCCACCCCCCGGCCAGGATGGCAGAAACTTTGTTGGCCTGTGGTGTAGCTCATTTTCTCCTCTGCCCCAAACTGCTTCCCCCTACAGATGGGAATCTAATAAACATCTTCCCCACTCAACCTCCACTTTAGCCTTCAAATTCAAAAAACCCAACCCATGAAAGCTGTTATCCTGAGCTTAGAAACATTAAAGTATGAAATGGGAATTATAATTTCATACTGTTTTTAAATACTCACTGTACTGAATTTCAAGGACTGTGCAGAGTACTTTCTAATATCTCCTTATCATTTAAAACCTACTACCCTATTAGGTATAATTTATGTCTGTTTCACAGATGAAGAAACCATGATAGAGAAAAGTTACAACTGTGAAGTCCGCAAGGGAAAAAGCTTAGACTCAGATCCCAGGAGGTTAATTCAAGAATCTATGTTGATAGTTTTTCAAAATGCTACACTTCTTTAAAAATAGATTAAAAGTAGCTTTTTAATACATGGTCCTCAATAGATAAAAATGTGGAAAATTCCAGAATTCAAGTATCCTCCATCTGACTTGATATAGGTAAGATATTTGGATAAGCAATACAAATTTTTAACTTTGATAGGAATTGAAAAAATTCAACAAACATTTAATATAAAACTTAATGCAATACAAGTACTGTATTTGGGGACACAAATATAGAAAATAAAATGAATGTTACTTTCAAGAGGCAAGATTCTTACAGTAAAAGAAGAATGCAAATCAGCAACTGCAGTTCAATGTATTAGTTCAATGTGCTAAAAGGAAGGTACGAGATACAGCTAGTTCATAAAAAAAAAAGAAACAACAGCTCTTTCTGGAAACATCAGCGAAGACTGCTTCCACACCGGACATAATGCTTGAGTGAAAACGTGAAAGTAGGCTATCCTTGACTAAGGAAACAGGCCAGCAAAGGCATGCGAGAGAAGATGGTGTGAGGAAAAGCAGCTGAATAGTCAGGACTGCAGGATGTTCTCTGCAACTCTTTTTAGTGAGTCTCCTTTTTGGCCCAACCACCCAAATTAGAACTATTTCCACAACAATCTTGTCATTGTTGTTCCTGTTCTAGATGAACCGTGAGTGGTACTCATCCCATTTTCAGTGAATTTAAATTATATTAATTATATTATACATTAGTTATATATCTATATATTTTTGCCTCTCCATTTATGAAATAGCAGAATGATAATGCTACCTCACCCTCATTACCATATTCAAACATTAAATGCAAAGTATCAGACCAAAACCCAGACTGTATCCCACTCTGGCTACTCACAAGTACCCAGAGCATGTTAGAGACTCCTGGTATATGCTCCCACAGCACTCATAATTACTCCACTGGGAGCACTTAACCTCCTTCATTGTTTTTGCTTAACCCCATGTTCCCCTACTAGATGACCAAAATCCATTTGGTGGGAGCCATCTCTAGCTTGTTCTCCATTGCTGGAATTACCAGTGTTTGAAATGTAGGAAGCACTTACTAAGTGTTAATAAATAAATGAAGATACTGTTCACAATCACTTGTTTATGACATGGAAAAATATTTGCAGAGTACCTACTAGATTCCAGGTACTCTGCGAGGCCACGGGACATAAAGTGAATGAGGCAGTCACAGCCTTAGTTTAATCTAAATATAGATATGCAAAAGTACCTTTGAAATACCTACTAATAAGCACAAAAAACTTAGGAGCTATACAAGGCTTGAAACTAGAAGTCAGAAGATTTGATAAAAATGTCATGAGATGAATGCTGCCAGTGGGTGAAATGTTTTATATAATTGGACATAATGTATCCAATTTGAACGTTTATAAATAAATACACAGAAGTTTTCACTGGGTATAGTGGAAAGGGAATGGATTTCCAGGTAGGTGAACTGAATTTAAAAGTCTAGTTCTGGAGTGCCTGGGTGGCTCAGTTGGTTGAGCGACTGCCTTCGGCTCAGGTCATGATCCTGGAGACCCGGGATCGAGCCCCGCATCGGGCTCCCTGCTCGGCGGGAGGCCTGCTTCTCCTTCTCTCACTCCCCCTGCTTGTGTTCCTTCTCTGGCTATGTTTCTCTCTGTCAAATAAATAAAATCTTTAAAAATAATAATAAAAAAAATAAAATTCTAGTTCTGTCACTCAGAAGCTCTAGAATCTTGGGAATGTTAACTTAAATATATTAGTATCAAACTTCCTTGTTTCATTACTCAAGTTAATAATTCCCATTCCCAGAGTTCTTGGTAAGGGTTACCTAAATTTCATATGTAAAGCCCTTAACATACCCCCAGGACACAGAAATCATCTAACTAATATTTGTTTCCTTGCTATCTCTTAGGCTAACCTAAGTCTAGAATTTATCAGGGGAAAGCACTATTTCCCTACTCTAAAATCTCTTCTCTCCTGATGTGCAAAATTCAAACTGTATTTCTGATGTCCTAATTTTTAGAACTTACAGATAAATAGCAAAGTGAGTTCTCTGAAATGTTTCCTAATGCTCTAGCTAAATTATATATACAGATATTGATATAAATACTAATTAATTTTACTAATGTTTCTCAACAAAGTATTTGTTAATAAAAGGACAAATTGTGATAGTTTAGTTTCAGGTGAATTTAGAATTTGCAAGTGGGTAGTTTCACACTTTCTCCTGTATCTATGACTGGTAAAGGGATCACAAATTTCATCTAATCTGATTCTGTAGTTCACTAATATTCAACTGGGAGAGCAGGCAGTAAAACAAAAAATAATTACAGGCGCCTGGGTGGTTCAGTGGGTTAAGCTTCTGCCTTCAGCTCAGGTCATGATCTCAGGGTCCTAGGATCAAGTCCCACATCTGGCTCCCAACTCACTGAGGAGTCTGCTTGTTCCTCCCCCTGCCACCCCTGCTCATGCTTTCTCTCTCAAATAAATAAAATATTAAATAAATAAATAAATCCTAACTAATGAAGGCATTGCTGTTAGTAAAAAAATCACGCTGAAATGCGAGGTTTGTGAGATGTATTCAACCATTTTCTTTTCAGCCCTTGATTCTTTTAACATTTACTTTCTGGGTCTTGTTCTTTTCCTGTCCTTCAGTGAAATTTGTGCTAAGTCCCCTGATTTTCTGCTTAGTCTCAGATCATGAAAACAGTCTTTAATAATTTTATCTGTGCTTGTAATAATAAAAACTTTACATGTTATCCAAGATGTCTTCATCCCCTGCTATTTTGGCCCAGACTCATGCTAAGCACCTGCACTGAGGGAGCAGAGTGGAACTGCCATGCCCTTCTTCCATCCCCGATTTGTGATTTTACTGTCTTCCTCCATTTTGTTCACGGGTGATTTCTAAGTCCTATAGGGAGGAAGTAAAGAAGAAAGAAAAGAAAATTTTTTCTGGTTAAATCTGCCACAATCTGTAATTGGAGTTATGCTCTCTGGACAAGTCAGATATCTAAATTGATTATTTTATCTAATGGGGTAACAGACACAAATAGCAGAGACGTTTCCATCCCTAACAGACTTTTTCCCTGCAGTTCTTTCAACCAAGGACAAATGCATGACTTCCTGCACCTTTAGTTCTTTCCTCAGCTTCTTACCTACCTTCCTCTGTGATGCTGAGATCCCAGGTAGCCCCTATATAGGACTTATGAAAACCCTACACTGGTTTTCTCTCATATCTGTGCTGGTGTACTTATCTTGCCAGAGTCTGGTCCATGGAAATCCTTACATTTCATTTATCCCATGGGGGATGAATACTGCCCAGTGAGGTCATTTCTCCCCTGTTCTAGCTATTCTTTTGATGTCTCAGGCATTCATAGTTGGCAGTACATTATGTTTCCCAAGCTCCAAGGTACACATTTTAATCTCTAAGTGGTTCAGTTGATTGTTTTCCCCCAACGTTTGAGATGGAGTGTCAGACAACTCACACTCCCAAAAAACTCCCACAAGGAAATAGAATGGGACTTACCAGCATAGCTTTTTCTAAAAATCCCCTTATCTCCATTTTTAATACTTTCATATGTGCAACATGGCTAAAAATATTTAGATTCACAAAATTGGTCTCCATAATTCCTTTCACAAATCCTTCATGGTGGTCTCATAACTCAACTTGTAATATGGCATGAATTGTCTTGAGTCCTCAGCTGAAACTGATTCTAAAATATTTCCATTTATTATTGTATCACATGAGTTTTTCATCAAGTTAAATTTATTTAATAACAAAGGAGTTCTCATTTTAAGATTGCATCTTTCTTCCCTTTTTCTAGTGTGAAAAATGTGGAAAAGGATTTTTGTTTCTGTATTTAATGAAATCCTAGTGATAGTATACTACAGCTTTTTTCATAATATGATTCCTTGGTAGTTGTGTCTGGGTGGCTTAGTTGGTTAAGTGTCTGCTTTCAACTGCAGTCATGATCCCAGGCCCTGGGTCGAGCCCCACATCCAGCTTCCTGTGTAGTGGGGAGCCCACTTCTCCCTCTTCCTCTGCAGCTTCCCTGCCCCCTGCTTGTGCCCACTTTGTCAAATAAGTAAATAAAATCTTTTAAAAAAATATGCTTCCTTGAGATAGATTTGACCTCTGACCATGTTGATCATTTATTGATTTTTAATTTATAAATTTCCAAACGCCTTGAAAATATTAATCTAATTTAGTATCTTTATTTATTTTTACCACCTTCATTTTAAATAAAGAAATATAAAAACGTGAAGACACAACATAAAATTCCCAATCTTAACAAGTAAGCAATATATCTGGAACTAATACATAGAACATAATTTTCCTGACTCAAGACCAGTGCTCATTCCACTACTAACATATTTTTTTATTTTTATTTTTTTGAGATTTTATTTATTTATTTGACGGTGAGAAACACAGCTAAAGAGGAAACAAAAGCTGGCGGAGTGAGAGAGGAAGAAGCAGGGCTTCCCGCCAAGTAGGGAGCCCAGTGCGGGGCTTGATCCCAGGGCTCTGGGACCATGACCTGAGCAGAAAGCAGATGCTTAATGACTGAGCCACCCAGGTGCCCCTAACATATTTTTAAAGATCTAGGTAGACTATTTAAAAAAAAAAAAGTCTAAATAGAAAAAGGCTTATAAAAGATAAAGCTTGAAAAATGCTGATATGATAAGCAAAAGCTAACACTTACATAGCGCTTATTATGTGTCAAAGCACAGAGAATTTGCCTGAAATGAATTTGTTTAATTTCTAACACAGCTCCAGAAGTATGGTTATCAACTCTATTGTACAAACGAGAGAACTGAGGCAGAATGGTCTGATAGCTTAGCCATGTCCTAAAAGTTGGCAGTGCCCTTAACCAGTATAATTTATAGAAACTTCTAAGAGATGGCTATATCTAATCTAATTTCCATTATTAAAATAAAACTATATAAAGTTATCTTAAAAAGCATTAGCCAGTACAAAGAATTCTAAAAAGCAAAGAATACCTGATTGAACTTTAAAGTTATGAAATACTATGAAATAGGAAAAAGGTAAAAAATCAGAAAAATATCAGGCTATAACCGAAAATAGTACACTGATCATTTAAATATAATTTGTATCCCCATGTTCTTTTCCTAGGATTCTGAGATTTTTTTTGAAATCATACCATGTGTTAAGCTCAAACTTAAAGACTTATGATGTATGATTTTAGAGTCAGATGATATTTTCATTAAAGGCTTTATATTTCAGAAGTTCATTACAATCTACTTACAATTTGTATTGAGCTTCCAAGTTCTAAAAATACATGCTTGTAAAAGATTTTAAATCGGTTGGTAAAATAGAAGGCAGTCATATAATAAGTTTCATGGTTTCTGCTGTGTATGGTTTTTTTTCTTCCTCTACTTTTTTTTGTGTAAATAGTATAACAACTCAATCTTAAACACTGACACTGTGCAGGTTTTGTTGGATCGTTCTTTTCCAATTTAAACAAAACATAAAACAGAGGAGATATTTATCTTTGAAGAGTGGCTCTCACCATTGGGACAGCGCCTTATTCTCTGTTACTCTCCAGGAGATCTAGATGTAGGCACAAATATATAGCAGGGCTTGAACAGCATATTTCAGTGAAAAGAATTAATTACCCAAGGAGTCAAAGATTGCTTGGAGCAGAATGAGAGATTTCGGGAAGCTTTCCTGTAGAGTTAAAATGCTGAGAAACAGACTCCATATTGAGAGACTCATCCCTATTATATTTTACCCAACTTCTGGCTGAAGCCATATTCAAGCAATGTTGCCTTACTACCCATAAAATGTTCAGGAATCATGTTTTTTGTTTTTATTTTTTGTTTTTCTTTTAAACGAGCCCCCAACTAAATATCAATTTTTTGGTTCTAAAGAAAACAAAAATATCTCTACAGTATGTCTGTCCTTGGCTTCTCCATTACATATGAGAGTTTAATTCTTTCATCAATTTATATTAAATTTCATCAGACTCTAAGAAATACTTTTTAAAGCAAAGTGACAGTGAAAGGTCTTTGGAAATTCTGTTTTGGCTGAGAACTGCCATTCTTTAGGCTTAATGGCTACAGCCCCAGGGCTGAAAAGTTACACTAGTGTTACAGCTGTTGGGTGTAATATTCAAATAATGTTTGCTATTGATTTAGAAGATTCAAATGGCTTATATTTTGTTCCCTTTCATGTATATTCTTAGCATCAAAGTCACAGAGTGTTACAGTAGTATAGTAATGCAGTTGGGGGGGGATCAATTTTGCTGACAGTAGGATCCTATTTTTTTTTCTATTGTTATAACTTAGCCAAATTCCTGTGTTCTCCAGTCACCAGTAAATATGGGAATGCTATTTGTAAACCTGAAAGAACAATGAATTATGAAATTATTCTGACAGTTTATTGGTATGGAGAAGACCTCAGACAAAACAGAGCTGGCACACTCTCCCTGTTGACTCAGGACCTCTTCGTAAAGGGCTTAACCTTGAGCTACTTAATAAACTTCAAGGCTGATATGGGGTAGTATACTAGGCAATGAAGCCTGAAGGGACCATTTCTGAAGGCAGTATAGTTTAGAGGAGAAAATGCAGGAGTTAAGAATAAAAAGATCTAAATCAGCAGTTGACAGAGTGTATGACCTTGGGCAAGTTGCTTAACCTCATTGGGTCTGAGTTGCTACAACTGAGAGCAGGGGAAAAACACTTTAATAGGAACAAAAAGGAGAGCCCACTTCTTTCTATTTCACAAAATGGGAGTAGGGATTAATGAGGCAATGTGTGCAAGGCAATCTGATCTCCTGAGGGAAAGGCCTGAAAACACATAATATCAAGCATTATTACTAATAATTATTCCAGTTGACCTATGTGCAAAGGGTAGAGAGTGGTTTGACTCTTTGGGTAGCATAATTATGTAGGGAACAGGTTTATTTATTTATTTATATGCTCTCCCTAAAGAGTCAGAAGTTAATTGTGTTTTGAACCTAGAAGATAAGATTTTGACTTAGACATGGTAAATGGTTCACTTGAGCAGCTACTGAATAGACAGTAATAACGTGGCCCATCTTATTCTCTGGAATATAAGGTTGGGAGTTTGAATACACAAGCAAGGGAAACTTGCAAGCAATGACTCGTTATCTTCTCAACAGTGTATAAAGGTTATGAAACATCCATTCTCTCAGAAAGTAGAGTGTTTAACAAGCAGGCCCCCTGACCTCTTATCATTAGGCTATTTCATGGCCTTACTTTGCTGGTGTGAAATGGAAGATTTTTTTTAAAAAATAAGACTTTTAATATATATCCAACTTTCATGGCTTGCTCTCAAGCCAGAATCCCTCAGGCAAGCAATGCCAGGTACAAAAGCAGTGAATTCCCTAACAGATTTTCTTTCCAGTGTATATTAACTAGCCTTCTGACTTGAATCAGATACATCCATCCATTCATTTATAGGATATTTATAGGCCTACGTACTGTGAGGCATTATGCAAGATTTTAGGGATCCAGGAGGAGGAGATATAAGTTTTCAAGGTTCTGGGAGAGAGAAGTCTGGCAAGAGCTCACACAGGTGGTAGCAGTGAGTCCTGATGGAATCAAGTGGCCGAAGTTCCTTTGAGCCATAAATTCAGGAGAGGACAAATAGTCAGGGGTGGGTAATGCTTAAAGGCCTTAGAGGAGAAAGGCAGGACATGAGGCTCAAGTGACAGGTTGGGCCAGGTGATACCAGTTAAGACAGTTCCCTTGAGGCGTTTACTCCCTGACAGACCAGTGCTTCTCATTAGAGGATGTGACAGGACACGTAGAGAGCAAGTCACCCACTCCACACTCCTCCTGCTCGCCTCTCCCCTGCAGTCAGCCCCAAGTATCGATCTGAAGAATTTCTAATAACTTTAAGTATATTAAGGAAATCTAAAAAGGCAATAGGAGCCAACTAAGGATTTTAAACTGACAAATCACTTGTCAGATCTGTGTTTCACCCTACACAACTCTATAATTAGAGATTTAAAATACTGTTGGCATAGCTAACCCTCTCCAACTGCAAGAGGGCATCCCTCTACAAATGTTATTTGAATCAGTCCCCAGTGCTTCTCAAAATGTCTACATGTATTGCTTATTTCCCTTATATGCTTGATATAGTAAAAAAAAAAAAAAACAAAAAAACCTGTGGCAAATATATATTAGCAAATGATCCAAATATCATGTCCAGAAATAATAAGATTTCAAGGAATTTCCCAGCCCATAATCTCTGTTTTTTAATCACAACTAAAGCCATGAAGAGTCATTAATCCTTTGACACATTTATTTTCTTTGACTTTATTTAGTTTATGGAATGTAGAAGGGAAAAAGGAATGCGAATTTGAAGATCACATTTCTATTCCCAGAAAAGCGAGTTGCTAGCCATGTTATCTTAAGATTATTAATTAGGATAACAGAATCTATCCTGCCTAACTTGTATAGATTTTGCTAGTATCACATGAGACCACGAATACAAAAGTTATTTGACAAAATTTAAGCACAGAGGGATGAAAGGATTTACTTAACAAGGGCTGAACTTGACTTCCTGGTTTGGCCAGAGAGAAGCCATCAAGGCCCAAAGGTACAGAAAATTGTGAGGGTACTGAGGCCCTAGAAAGGGCAACAAATTTTGTGTCTAAAGTGAACACCTGTATTTACAGTGCCCTTCTGAAGTTCAGGTGACCATTCATTATTCTCTAGTAGAGCAATGTGATGGAGTTTCATGAAGGTTAGAAAATGTTACTTTTCCATATTTGGAATTTAAGCATTAAATTAAAAAATGTATTTCATAAATAGGACTAGAGGTGACAAAAGGTTAAGGGAGAAATTAAATATTCCAGTGTTATTTACTTTGACTGAATTCTTTGCGGGCTTTTTTTTTTTTAATGTACTTATCTTTGGATTTCTAAAACTGTCCCATGCCCTGCTCATGGTAGTTTTGTAATTGATTTTAAATAAGTTAATATTCCAGACAGCTTTCTGACATACACATTAAAGTATTACAAATATTACATGAACTAAAAGGAATCTAAATTTCTGATACTATATCCAAGAACATGGACCTAACAACCAGCAAATTTCTATTGAAACATTTTCAATAGAAATTTTAAATAAACATGAGTGACATTAAACTTAATGTGCCTGTTGAAAATGGAGGCAAGGGTAATTTAACCATCCAACCAATCACCAGTTCAAGATATTTCATACCTCAGAATAGTGTCCCATTTCTGGCACTTCTTTGGAAGAAACGAGAGACCATTATATGTATATAATAGAAGATTTCAAAAGCTTGTGTTAAAGATTTCCCAATTAAGCCTTCGAAAGAGCACTCTGAAAATAAAATAGCCCAACATATCAAAGACAACTCAAAGAAAACAGAAAGCAATTGTTTCAAAATTAGTTTGTTCCTATATATTAAAAAAAAAAAAACCAAGGTGGGATCAATTAAGATTGAAAAATTAATTCAAGTAGAAAAAATATAGAATGCTATTTCACATAAAGCATTATAGCTTCTCCTGGAGAAACATGAGAAACTATAGTCATTTCCCTCAAGGAACCCAAAATCAGGTAAATTACTTTCATAGAGGTAAACGAATAGGTATTAATATGAGGCAGAATGTATTAGGCATGCTAAGGGACCTCAGAAAGAAGAAAAATTAAACTTCTGTCTCAACCTGACATGTATATGTTGAATTTCTTCCATTTTCAGTCCTAAGTCCTCACTTTACACTCTATTCCTAAACAATCTTACCCATTCCCGTAGTTTTAAATAACATTTACAGTCTAACAATCCCAAATTTCTGTTTCCAGCCAATACTTCTCCTTTGAGCTTCAGACTTGTATAGTTAACTCTCTATTTAATGTCTTCACTTCAATGTCCCAGAGGCCTAACAAATTGAACGTCTTTATCAGTCATAGTTGTTAGTTACAAGCAACAGAAATGGACTCTGGCTGAGAAAGCTAAAAGGAACTTTTAAAAGGATATTGAGACACTCACTGAATTGTTGGGAGGGCTAGAAAACCAGGTTCAAGGCTACATTTCCGGGGGAAAGAATCAGCACCCACAAGAGGAGTGGCTCATTGAGAAAATCACTACAGCTGTTGCGGTTATCAAATTCTGGAAGCTACCGTTTACATGACTGCCATGAACTTGAGTTTTCCATGACTTACCAGGAGCACAGACGTCCTAACCCAAGATGGTCTTGCAGCCACTGTCCCCAAACCCTGGCATTGGAGCTAAAGGAGCCCATTAGCAGAATGGATCCTTAATATGTTGCCAATCGAAAAAATAGAAAGGGAAATCAGAGAATCAATTCCGTTTACTATAGCACCAAAAACTATAAGATACTTAGGAATAAACCTAACCAAAGGAGTCAAGGATCTGTACTCAAGGAACTACAGAACACTCATGAAAGAAATTGAAGAAGACACAAAAAGATGGAAGAGCATTCCATGCTCATAGATCAGAAGAATAAACATTGTCAAAATGTCTATACTGCCCAGAGCAATCTACACTTCCAATGCCATTCCGATCAAAATTCCATCAACATTCTTCAAAATGTTGGAACAAACAATCCTAAAATTTATATGGAACCAAAAAAGACCCCGAATCGCTAAGGAATTGCTGAAGAAGAAAAGCAAAGCTGGGGACATCTCATTACCTGACTTCAGGCTTTATTGCAGAGCTGTGATTACCAAGACAGCATGGTACTGGCACAAAAACAGAGAAATAGACCAATGGAACAGAGTGGAGAGCCCACATATGGACCTACAGATCTATGGTCAAATCATCTTTGACAAAGCAGGAAAAAATATCCAGTGGAAAAAAGACAGTCTCTTTAATAAATGGTGCTGGGAAAATTGGACAGCTACATATAGAAGAATGAAACTAGACCATTCTCTTACACCACACACAAAGGCAAACTCGAAATGGATGAAAGACCTCAATGTGAGGCAGGAATCCATCAAAATTCTGGAAGAGAACATAGGCAGTAACCTCTTTGACATCGGCCACAGCAACTTCTTTCAAGACACGTCTCCAAAGGCAAAGGAGACAAAAGCGAAAATGAACGTCTGGGACTTCATCAA
>PITA01015360.1:0-50395 GCA_004023965.1 Spilogale gracilis
TCAACTATGGTACATTAGGCATAATTTATTCTTTTACAATTCAAAAGCCTTTTCAGTTGTTAACAATGACCAGAAGACTTTGGAGTGTATGCAATTCAAGGAAGTGTTAACTACAGGATGCTAGATTGAAATCGTGCTGAAATCTGCTAATAAAGTATGTCCTTGCATTTGTACAATCCTATTTCTTTAAAATATATAATTATGAAACATATAAAAATATAATACATGTATAAACAGCTAAGATAACAATAAACAAAAACACCTGTGCACCCACTACCAAGGCTCTGAAGTCCTTGTATAGCTTTCCCAAAATACTGCCCCCCATGAGAATGTAATCCTAAATTTGTGTAAAGGATTTCCTCAAGTTTTATCATATAGGTATGTCTCTAAACATTATTTGGTTTCCATGTTTTTGAACTTTGTATATACTGAATCATTATGTATTTGTTTTTTTAATTTCTATTATTTACTTTATTATTTTTGTTTTTGAAGGGGAGAGAGAGATGGGTGGGAGGAACGACAGAGGGAAAGGGAGAGAGAATCTTAGACAGGCTCCACACCTGGTGCAGAGCCTGACACTGGGCTGGATCTCCCCATCCTGAGATCATGACCTGAGCTGAAATCAGGAATCTGGGGCTTAACAGATTGAGGCCACACAGGTGCCTCGGTATGTGGGTTTTTTTTTTAACTCCATATTAAGTTTGTGACATTCACCTGTGCTGATATAGTTAACTGTAATTCATTCTTTTTTCATTGATATAGAGTACTTCATTGTTGAATATGCCACCGTAGGCATTCTAGAAATAAAAATCTGTTTTTGTTTTTTTTAATTGACTAATACTTACATGTTATGTCCATGTTAGGACAAAAAAAAAAATCATTTTCTTCTTGAGAACAGTGCAGGGTATGTGGCTAAGAGCCACTCCCAAGGCTCACACATTGGTTTTCACAGTGTGACTTTGGATTGATTAAAACAAAAGTCTGATCCTCAGTTGCCTCATTTGTATTATGAGGACAAAAATACCACCTATCTCATAGAGTTGTTACAATGGTAAAGTGAACGAATACATGTAAAGTGGTTGGAACAATGTCTTGCTCATATTTATGTGCTCAGTAAACATGATTCCACCATAAAAATCAGAGATTTGGAATGAAGTCTAGATGTTTCTACAGCCTTCAGTGGATAGAAGACGGTATTTTGAGAATTGTCAATTAAAAAGCTACTGAAAAAAGCATTGTTCCTAATACTTTGGGAGGACAGATGACAAATCTTGTCTCTTCCTTGTACTGACTGCAGCATTAAAGATAATGCTAAGTGGACTAAAAGGAAAAAAGGAAAAAGGATAAGCTTTAAGAAAAGATTGTATTATTAGGGTCCAATCCTCAAATAAAAGAAGTGTAAATCTCTTATCTACACTGTGATCACAGATTTCATGTAACAAGTCCATTAAGTTATAAATTTATGATGTTCTTTAAGGAAAATTTATCATCATAAAGACTTCTAAGTGAACTGAAAGCTCAATGAGTAATTGGAGATTAAATCATCATCTTATGGAATGAGGCCAGTTTAGTGCCAAAAAACCATAGCTATCTCCACCCTTAAACCCTGAACAAAAAACAAAAAGAGAGGGGGAGAGGAGATCACTTTTGACTATGAGAAACATTTATGAAGAGAAAATGAAGAGAAAATGAATATTCCTTATGTGTTCCACAAATGCAAGAAAAAAATTAGGATTTTTAAAGGAGGCTCCTTTATTTCTTATTGGTTACAAGTTTATGTTGAATGCAGAAATAAGCTTCACAAGTCAATGTTGAACTTTCCTTTTCAAAATCTGTTATGCTTGCTATTATACTGAAGGTAATAGAATTATAGGAATGGAAACAATCTCACGTGCTGGGCATGAATTAATATATTGCACTTCTGGTCTCTGAGAAACCGCAAGTGATAGGATTCCAGAGACTGCATGTGTCGTGGCTTTTATGTAGCTCCCGACTTAGCAGAGTGCTTGAGGCATTGATATGTGGATGATGTTCTGTGAATGATTGTGGAATAAAGAAATGCACAAATTCCTGTGTTACCTTGAAATAGTACAGTCTCAATTATTTCATTGGTCTAGCAAAGCACATTTCAATGCTTGTCACTTAATAATTCTTACTGCCAGGAAATTCATCTTTATACTATACTCACAATACAGTGCTATATTCAAAATCAATGGTCCTCAGCCTTTTCAAAGACGAAGCCCTCTTGCAATGGCAAACATCACAACAGAAAAAAACTATCGTTATACTTTTTGTATTTAGTATTTGATAAAATGTACTTGAAGATCCCTCTAAATAATTCAGTGGCAACCTTCCTCCTTGTCCTTCCCACCAGCTCTGAAGTCCACAATTAGAAATCAATGTTCTAGGGGCACCTGAGTGGCTCAGTGGTTAAGTATCTGCCTTTGGCTCAAGTCACGATCCTGGTGTCCGGGGATCAAGCCCCACAGAGGGCTCCTTTTTCTGCGGGAAGCCTGCTTCTCCCTCTCTCTCTCTGCTTGTGTTCCCTCTCTAGCTGTGTTTCTGTCCATCGAATAAATAAATAAAATCTTAAAAAAAAAAAGAAATCGATGTTCTAGATTCTATTCGTGCCACTCATGTTCTGAATAGAAAGAGAAAAATGATCATTCTGGATCCTCCCTTTGAAAATCTTCAATGTGATCACTAATCACAGCATGTCACTCTGAAGTATTTTTAAGCCTTTGCAAAAATAAATCCCTTTAATCTTGCCTCTCAGGCTTTATTTTTCCAGGACTTTCATTTCTCATAGTCTTTTCTGAACCTTCTCCAAAGTTTCCACATTTTCAAGTTGCAGAACCCACAAGTGGTCACAGCACTCTGGTAGCGCTCATTTAGAAGTGTAACAGAGGGACAGGCTTCTTAAAGATATGCACTTTTAAATATAGGAAACAGCAAATAAAAAAATACAAATCAAGAAATATCACTGAACAACACTGGCCTACAATGTTTAATGAAAAAGATATCACAATAATCCCTAAAGTTCTTGTGTTTCTTGGACCTTATCACTTCCATACTCGTGTTATTCTGCTCTGTAATGGGATACACAGTTCACGTCTCTAACCCGTAAAAAGGCAGGAATGAGTCCCATATGTACCTTTGCCTAGTCTTTATGATGTAGACTCTGATTAGCCTCTGGGCCACACAAGTTGAGTTAACGTGTCTTTCCAAACAATTCTGTTATATCTCATTGCTCGGACTCCTGTTGGCAGGCTGATGAAGTGAACAGTTGTTCTCTCTACTGCCTCAATCCAACTACAGTATCTTGGAGTATGTTTCTGGGATCCAAACTGTCATTTCCTTGCTCAGCCTTTTAAAGCATTAATAATGCACAAATCATATCATTTTTATCAATGTAGGTGGGAATTATGAGCAAACTAGGGATTTTCCAAAATCCTGGGTTGGCTGTAAACTGATGTGTAATTTCTCTACAGCGTTAGAGCTACTGTACTGCACTGTGGATGAAGTGGGGAAGGTGTGTTCTTGGGATTTATTCACATGAAACCTGGGAGTCCCAGCTGCCCCAGAAGACAGACATCTTAAAATCATTAGCTGGGGGCTTTCTCAATCTGAGAAATCTTTTCTTTCTACCAGCGCTTTCTCCGACTCAGTATGAGTTTAATGGAAAGAGCAACAAACTTGAATCACAAGATGCATTCATTCCTGGCTTTCCCCCTTATCATCTGTGTCGTTTTGGGCAAGTCACTACTTCTCTGAGCTTGCTTTCTCTTCTCTAATATAGGAATAATGATGTCTGCCATAAGTGTTATTTTGAGGATCAAATGGGACAATGTTCAAGGGCATGCTGGATAAACTATACAGCAGCGTGAAAATGGGAGGTATTATTGTCATTACCGTCAGCAACATCTCATAGCCCCATGATTTGTGTGTGACTTTATCTTCCAGTGGTGCCATAAAGGGGTTGGCAAAGCAAGCCCAGTGGGCCAAATCCAACCCATGGCCTGGTTTTGAACAGTCTGTAAGCTAAGAATGGTTTTCATGTTTCTAAAGAACCTGTGAAAACAAAACAAAAGAAAAGCAACAAGAGCAGCAGTGGTGGGGACCACGTGCCATCCACAAAACCTAAAATAACTCACCACCTGGCCCTTTACAGAAAATTCGCAGACCCCAATTGTACACTGAAGGACCATGGATACGAATAGTCCATCAGTTTGTTATTGATCTGTTGGGCACAAAGATTCTTCAATCACATACGAAACACTGAAAAAATTCTCAAATCACATGGTTTGAGAGGCCAGCAAATTTATGTACTCAGATTGAGCTGTGGGCACAAATTATGTTAGAAAAGACCAATGGATTTCATATTTCATATTTTTGTTTCCCCCCGGATAATCTGCTGCAAATAGAATTATCTCATCTCCCTTTTCCCTCTATCACCACAATCTTCCAAACCTCTCAATCCAAACTGATACTGGTGGCAAAGAGCCTCTGACATAATTAAATTGAACCATATGGATTCTGGATCAAGATTAAGAAAAAAATTAAAGCATTTATTGTGTTGAAATTTCTTATGCCAATTTTCTGCTAAAAAGGAAGATTCGAAAGGTCAGGGATTTTGCAGTACAGACTTAGTGGTATATTAGTTACAGTAACTCAGCCTGAAAATTCCGGCAGAAATAAATACAATGGAATGCCATGAATTACAAGAGACCACAACTTTAATCAGATCATGGGAAAAGAAAAACATGCATTTGCCTATTGACAGTTGATAAACTGAATCCCGAAGCTTGTTTAGAGCACCAAGGGCCTCACCACCAGTGCTGTTATGTTGAAGCAAACATTTTGAGCTTCCATTTTCTTTCCCTGCTGGTTGTGATCTAAAAGCATACTGAGCAGAATCCTATTCGATTCTTCTTGTGGCCATTCATTATATTCATTTAGTGAGTGTTCTCAGAGTCAGACAATACCCTAAAGTATGGGAACAAATAAGGCTAGATGGTAATTAACAGCATGATAGAAACCTTATGAATTATTTTACTCTAATTTCAGATGCAACATTAGAAAACATAACACAAATTTGTGCATTCTGATGCCACAGATCCTATTTACACCAATTTATGGTAGAAAACTCACAATTAGGGAGAATGTTATGCCAGGCATATAAGTATTTGTTAAATAAGTTTTACCTCAAGAATCTTACAGGCTTCTTGAGCTTTTATCAAAAAACAGTAACCAGATTTTAATATACTTTGACCCATAAGAATAATGCCTAATTTACAAATCCTTCAGCTTCCTCAGATTAGTTAACAATGCCAAAGAAATTTTTTTTCCTGGCTTCTAAAAAATTGACTGTAAAATTCATATAGAAGACAAATACAGTAATGTCAAGAAAGTTTCTGCAAAAGAAAAATGATGATGTAAAAATTCTCATTCCACACAGTAAAATACACGGGTAAGTGTATGGTAAGACACCCATATGGAATAGGAGATAGCTCACTGAAACAGCATAATCTGGAAACAAACTATAGAATATGCAGGAATTCACTCTATGAAAAAAGATGGTATTTTAGATCAGTAAATTGCAGACAAATGATAGAATATGGTGAAAAATTGTTTGCTCATATATAAAATACAAATAAACCATATATCTCTCCCAAGCCATATATAAAAATAAATTATAAAAAATTATTATAAGTATTTTAAGTGTTAATAAGAATATGTAAGATTGATTTTTTAAAAATAATACATGAATGGTGTGACTGGTGTGGAACAGCCATAAAGGAAATGATGGGAAGGATTTGATAACATACAATTTCTAAACTGTTTTGTGATGAAGGTAACATCTACATAGCTGAAGGACAAACAACAAACAAGAAAATACTGAAACATACTTGTGAAAGAAATAGTTTCCTAAATATATAAAGATCTCTTACAGATCAACTACTTTAAAAAAAAAGATGAAAAAAATGGACAAAAACATGAACAGGCAAGTCACAAAACAAGTACAAATGACCTATCAACATAAGAAAAAAGGCTCACACTCATTGATAATTATATAAATTGGCAACACCAAGTTTAAAAAAAATTGCCTTTCTGGAAGGTAATCTGGCAGTGTGTATTAAAATTTGATCCAGAAATTTTATTCCTAGAAATTCAACATAAATAAATTATTATTTTTTAAAAGATTATTTATTTATTTATTTGACAGAGAGAAATACAGCCAGAGAGGGAACACAGCAGGGGGAGTGAGAGAGGGAGAAGAAGGCCTCCCGCCGAGCAGGGAGCCTGATGTGGGACTCCATCCCGGGTGTCCGGAATCATGACCTGAGCCGAAGGCAACCGCTCAACCAACTGAGCCACCCAGGCACCCCCAACATAAAGAAATTATTAGACAAATGCACAATGAAATATATTAGCACAGAGTAATAATAAAAACTGGGACAAGAGTAATCATTCAAAGAGAGCTGGTTACCTAAACTACATAGTACAATCATTTAAGAGAATAATGGAGACTACAGTGATGGGAGGAAGGAATACCTAGAATCACATTCACTTTGTCAACACTCGTTGTTCTTAGGTAGTGTAATTTCTTTTACTTTCTCCTAATTACTTGATTAAAACAATAATGCATGTGAATCATTTAACAATAAAGCAAAATCTATATGTACTATCATGAGAAAACATCCATGATCTTTTAAGTGAAAAAAGTAGGTTACACACAGTATGTGTATTGTGATCCCATTCAAGTAAAAGTACGGAAGGAAATACAATGAAAAGAAGAGACCAGAAGGAGATATGTACTAAGAGGTTTGTTGGCTGTCTTTGCAAAGGGAGATTATAGTTTGTTTGTTTTTTCTATTTGTTTTCTTTTTCTTTCTCTTTTTCTTTCTTTTCTTCTTTCTTTTTTCCCTTTGTATTGTTCTTGTAATAATAAAAACCAGAAACATGATTTTTAATGAAAAAATATTGAATAGTTAAACAGAAAATGAAGGTACCTATGAAGATACTTGCCATATAGTAGGTCTTCATTAATTGTTTTTGTTTATTTGGTTAGAAGGGAAACCCTTCAAAGCAAATATTAAATAATCAGAAGAGTTCAGGCTTCCCTTCTATCTCACTCTTTTCTGTCTGGCTCCGATTTGTGAAATGGAGATTGTCTTATTAGCTAACCTACCGAATTGCTGCAAAGGTGAAAATCAGTTTCTGTAAGTATAATGTTTTATCTACTTTCCTCCTGAAATAAATAACAATTGTAAAATTAATAAATGACAAACTTTCTGGTTATAGACCACTGCTGTCCGGGCCTTCCTGTAACTCAGGCCAAATTTCCATTAGTCTAAATGGAAACATCTTCAGAAAGACTGAAATGCTGGCATATGAATCATTTTTTAACATGTTCCTTCCTGGGTAAATTACTTTGTGAAAGAATTAATAATTGGCTCCATGTCTGAAATCCTGAAAAAAGAGCTGTATATAGCCTGCAGTGAAATCTACAATGCTAATGCTTATTTAGGCAATTAATAAAACAGACATGCTGATTATCCAATAGCCTATTAGTGCTCCTTTAGAGCCACCACTGTTGCTTTTGAATCTGCAGAAGACCGTGCCAGAAATATGTACGGCTCCCTTACAGAACAGACTATTTTAAATTGTTACCGTGTGTCATTTATATTTCTACCCAGGTTATTTAGAAAAAGGACATCTGGCAAAAAGAGTAATAGGTTCTCTGCTCCATTGTATAAAGATAGATACTGGCACGTCTCTAACCCTGCAGACGGGCAGCCAATCATTCCATGAAATAGTATTACAGAGCCTGTAGGATGGAAAATGAGTCCAGGTGATGATTCCACATGACCACAGAAATTGTAACTGACCTGACCTCATTTAAAACCATGACGTTGATTTGGGTGCGATAGCAGAGTATAGTCGTCCTCATCACATTAGCAATAACTGAACACCTGTCTATTTAAAGTATCTTCTTTTCTGAAGACCTATGCTTTCTCAAATTGGGAAGTACTGTCAGCTCAGGCAGCTCCTTTTTCACCTGTGTGACATTTCTTCACAATGCCTGGGAGTCGGGGCACTGGGGAAGGTGGTGTGTTTTCTGTTTTTGTCACTAAAATAAGTGTATGCAATAGAAACTGAAACCCTAAGGGATTTACTGGTGTTACTCAAGGCAGAAAAGGATGGGGAAAGAAGACATAGGATCAGTCTTCATCTCCTTAGTTGGTGGAAGGAAGGTATGTGGGTGGTAGCCAAGAGGAAATGAACATTGTACCCTGGGGAGATTCTAGAACTACCTATTGGGACGGAGATGAAAAACAAATGAACTAGGGTTGCAAGAATAATCTTTCCCAAATTAAGAAAACAAAAAAGAAAAGGAAGAGGAAAGAAGGAGGAGCGGGGAGGGGAGAAGGAGGAACAGGAGGATGGGAAGGGGAGGAAGAGGTGGAAGAAAGGAGATCTTTTTCCTCTTTCCCAGTGGAAAGATATAACAAAGAATTTTCTTTTAAATGGGATGTACTTTAATTTCTGTAAGCCAGAAACCCTACCATCAGTCAACTACATTTATCCAACATCTATTTTATACCCGCCTTTAAGCTGTTTGAAGTCATTAGCCTCAGGTAAGGTCAAATACCCAAATTCTGCTAGCTGTTCCAGAATGTGCCAGAATTCAGATGTCACAAAAGTTTGATACCTCATCACCAAGGACAAGGAGATGATAAATCTCTGTACAGATTCAGAAAGCATGTTTCAAAATTGTTTACCCAGGTAGTTAAGGTATCATGGTAGTTGAGGAATCATGCATATATACTACATATTAGGGTTTCTTCAGATTCGTCCCTCTGGATCTTGTATGTCAGAGATTGGGAGACTATAATCTCACTTTTTAAACTATGCCTTTTAAGACCGATTCTGGGGCTTAGTCAATTACTTCATTCACATACAGCCGTTGCCATGTGGCAGCCCGAGTGTTCCATGCTAGGGAGATACAAAAAAAAAGTAAGACAGAACCTTTGCCCTAAAGTGCTCACATTTCCCTGGGGAAACAAACTCATAAATAGGTAAACTCAGGCTCTGTGGTAACTGCCATCACAGCAAAGAATGAAGAGTGTCTTTTTCACCGTTCATTCTTTAAGATCTAGTTTAAAAGCAGCCATCTCTTAGAAGCCTTCAAAACCTTCCCTGTCACAGGTGGAACTACTCACTCTCATACTCTTTCACTCTCCATAGTACTTTATCTTATTTCTAGCAAACATGGATTCTAGTATTATGGATTATGGTGAATTATATACATGAATCTTAGGTAGACTGTAAGCAGTCTAAGATCAGACAGGGGCCAGGTAGGCATTCTGTATCCCGGATGCCTCGGGTAGTATGTGGCTTGCCATAGACAACAGGCGTTTTCTGAAACTGAACTGGATTCCAATGAGTCATTTAATTCCTAGTGTATGGGGCCATTTCTTTGATTCTGTGTTTCCTCCAAAGCAGGCATACAGATTTGTAATGGCCCAATAAACCTCAAGAAATTAATCCTTGAGGGTAAAAATAATCTGTAGTCAATAGTTTGTCTACAAGTTGAAATTGATATCGGGGCTCTAATATTGTTTTCCTTGTGGCAATACTGAGCACACTGTCATGGTAGTAAGGATGCCAGTGGTCACTGGGACTCAAAGGAGCTGATAATTCCCAGTTACATCAATATCAAATGTAAAGAATTTTCTCATGATACTTAAGTTTTCTATGTTAGAATTAATTTTCTATCTTCTAAAAATCATTATCTTAGAAAAGAATTACTATACCCAAGTGAAATTTAAAAAGATATGGTGGTAGTCCTAGGTAATTCTTTTAAAAAGCAAATAAAATTGAGAATGTACTAATACTAATGGCTTCTTTTTTATGCTTTAAGAAATAATGTCTTTCATGGAACAACTGATAGGACATAAAAAGTGGTTAACTGACAGAAAGCCTTTTTTCCATTGCTATTCTATTCTGACTGTTCCACACCTCTGGCCTCTTACTGTCACCAAGCGACGTAAAATTTGGAGCCCAGCATATGTTTTGTCAAACATTTTATTTTGCCAAATAGGGGCTTTAAAAAATGAAAGCCAGAAATTACTATTTATTATCACATTATTTCATAAAAGAAAGGACTTCCTTTTCTTTTTTTTTTTTTTAAAGATTTTTATTTATTTGACAGTGAGAAACACAGCGAGAGAGGGAACACAAGCAGGGGGAGTGAGAGAGGGAGAAGCAGGCTTCCCACCGAGCGGGGAGCCCGATGTGGGACTCGATCCCGGGTCTCCAAGATCATGACCTGAGCCGAAGGCAGTTGCTTAACCAACTGAGCCACCCAGGCGTCCCAAGAAAGGACTTTCTAACATACCAAATATAGAAGGTCCTAATCTCTGAAGACAGACAGTTAAATTGAATAAAAAGTTAACTTCCAAAAAAAAAACCCCACTTCATGTCCTTATTATTCTTTCTGCTGTCAACAGTGAAAATTTGGGCATGGACTCAGTGTCCACTACTCAATCTTCTAAGTTCCTGTGCCTTATCCCTCTCTTCCATTCATGCCTGCACCATTCCATCACCCAACATAGCCACCCGAGCCCTCCCCGTGCCACTGCCGGGACACTGATCTTGAGTGTCCTCGAGGCACGGCTGTGGCCACCTGCTCCCGGTAGGTTAGGGCTTTTTAAACAATAGTTTTATTACATGGACTCAAACTGGATGAATATCACAATAAAATCTGGTGATTTTAAGAGATTTCAGGAATAAAGAATTAAACCCATAGCATTATCAGTTTGTTTAATGAAAAAAAAAAGTCAAGATTTTTTTGGGGGGGAGCCTATGTTATAGAAATGCAACTGCACCTCTGTGAGAGCAATGTAGCCTTCTACAGGAATTCTACCTTAATTAAGATAGAATGTATCTTACTAATTTTTAAAATCAACTAATGTTAGAGGCAATATCTGTACTCTGCACATTGAAAAAAAAAAAAAAAACAACCCAAGCAGTATGAGACAGCATATGGTGAAAAGTCTCTCTCCCTCTTCTGAACCCCAGTTTCTCAAATCCCCTCCTCAGAGATAACTATAGCAGCTACGGTTACCAGATTTTTGTATATCCTCCCATAGATAGTCTACGATTATGCAAACACAGATATCTATTTTTTAAATGAGAGTACACCATATATACTATGCTCTATTTTGCTTTTTTAAGTTAGTAATTTTATCTTAAGGCTGGTCCACATTGGCATCTACAGATCTGCCTCAATCTCTTAACTTTTTTGTAATATTTCATTGTGTGTTTATACATAATTTACCTTACCAATTGCCTTTTAAGGTTTTTTATAGTCTTTTGCTATTGCAGTATCCCAGTGCCCCTATATGTGCAGCCCTGCAGGATGTCTTCCTGGAAGGAGTTGCTGAGCTCAAGGGCATGTACATTTCTGGTACTCTCCTTGCCTTTCAATAACAGTTTGGAGATTTTAAAAGAACTGTCCTGCTCACCACCCTGCCATCTGGCCCTTTTCCAGACTTGCTAGCCCTAGTTCCTTTATCCCAGCGATTCTTAACCGTGATGCCCATCACAATCACCATGGAGCTTAAAAAAATACCAATACCAGTCTCAGAGATCCCATTTTAATCCATGATCCTAACAATGTAGTTCCTTTCCCAGGCCATCCTTCAGACTCTCCTAGGCAGAAAAATAACCCTTAACCCTCAAAAATAACCCTATGAAGAAAACAAAGGAAATTGCTCCTGAGATCTGATGGAAGAAGTGTTGGATCATCTGCACAAGGATCAATTATTTATAGGATAACTGTATAATATCTACACCTTCAGGGGCAGAGAAGTCCCCACCCCCCATCCAATCCCCCATCCTACCCCCCCACCCCTGTCCTTGTCTTTGCTCTCAGCTCCTTCTGCCACCTCTGAACTAGTTCGCCTTAAAAATCCCCAGGGATGTTGCTGAGTCCTCTGCTGCTTTCTTAAATATGGGCTGAAATATTAGTATTAGTATAAGTCAGGAGCCAAACCAGGAGTGAGGTGTGAGAATTCATCATGTTCTGAACTCCTTACTACACAGTTGTCAGCGATCCTTGTTTTTTCTCCTGTTCTCATTGATCTTTTTTCCCCTTACATTCTCCTGCTCTTCCCCTCTCCTTCTCCTTTCCTTATTCATGCTTCCACTTGTCACTTCTTTAACCCATACAGAAACTCACTATGATGAGGATCACGTGATAGTTGAAGGATCCATTCCAAATAATTCCTTGATTTTTGCGTTTAATAGGGTGAAATCATCGTGACAGCCTTCCTGGGCTTAATGTTGTAAAGCACCTATTGTTACCCTTCGATTAGCCACTCATGGTTAGAATCTCATCAGCTCTGGAGAAATCCCTTTGCTTTAGCTGTTCTTTTACAGATGCTGGAAGCCTGAGTCAGGGCATCTTTCTAAGTCTGCTTTATAACAATTAAGCTCGCTGTGGTAGGAAATTAGTTCCAGCATGTTTTATGGGCAGCTACAATTTTGGTTCAAAGGAAGGAGCACGTAATCTCAACAATTCCAAAAGGGAAATATTACAGGCAGATTCTGACACATTTCCATCTTCACGGCTGTGTCAGAAACCACTGGCACCTCACATCTGTATGCTTCTTCCCATGCAGTAAGTTAATCGTGTAACAATAACGGATGTACCGGGAAGTCACGGGGGAGGAAGCTGTTCTCTTCTGGGAGTGGAATGATGTGCCCTTAGTATGATAAGCCGATTCCATCCCATTAAATCACAAATCTGTCTCCTCTCTGTGCATCCCACATGAGCGGCTGAAGAAAAATCGTGGAATTGCTAACACTTGCTGCAGCTGTCAGGAAATGATACTAATTAGTTTAATTTGCAATAACACAAGCACTTAACTCTCCAAATAATCTAAGTTAGTAAGTCAGTTTTTATATTATGACAATGTCATGTTTAAGAGACTCTGGAGCCCTGCTTTTTTGACCTTTGACACCCATTTCTGATAAAGGAACACATCAAAGATGTTTTGTTTTCCTTTTCCATCACTCTTTCATCTGTTTCAGAGCAAATTATTTGATAAATGAGATGGCTTGGTAGACTTACATAACAGAAAAGAAGCTAAGATTGATGTCTTAAAAAGCACACATTGGCCGAAGGATTATACCTGCAAAAAAGACACCAGATCAAGCGGATGATACTTCTCAGATCACTAAATCTCCTAGAATTCATGTGTTCACATTTAATTCTATCCTCCCCGCCCCCCTTGTCCTTAGTTGGTGGTTGTCAGCCTGGCAGAGAGGAGCTCCACTGGTGAGTTTCACTTTCTCCTCTTAGCCGACTCCTTCTCTCTGGCAAGGCGGCCCCACTGTTCTGGCTCCTTCCCCTGACAGGCAAATGTTTCATGTCTCTATCTCCTTTCTCCTTTCCATACATTTTTTTTCTTCTTTCCATGGTATCAACATCTCTTTCAGAAGCCAAAGAGGAAAAAACTCTCCAAAACATATGCATACGTATTAAATGGTCTTTATCTGGGGTCTCCCCGGGTCCCCCTAATCTGGGAGCTAGCAATTGGACATGCTTTCCCTTTCTTCCGAGCCATATTCTCTTTCATTCCACAGGAGACCAGGGGTTTGTGGCTGCCACAAAGCTCATGCACAGTTCCAGGCCTTAATGGAATCCTCATTGGATGATCTGTTTAGATTGGGAGAGGTGGCTCAGTGAGCTGGGGTTCCTGGGCTCAGGCTACAAAGAACTTTATGCAAGCATTTGTTATTTTCATCAGAGGCTCAATTTCTCAGGCACCTTTTTATTTAATTTTTTTTTATTATTATAAAGCTTAATCTAGGTTTGTGGAGCCTGTTAAGACATTGGCAAGAGAAGTATTAGGAATATCTGTTGTTATTCAAATAGGTGAAAAGTTGTCTGATCTCTTAGAGAAATTTTACTGATAGCCACCCAGGTTTAAACTCAGAGAGTGTGAGTGATTTTTAATGGAAAAATTGGATATAAGTTTCCCTTTCCCCTCCTAACTGTGGTTCAGAGGTAAAAGTAAAACGTTACTTTCTTCTGGAAGATTTAATTCTAGTCAATGAGAGCTATATTTAAGATCAAACATCAGATGGCCAGAGGTCACCGCTCTGCTTTGTCTTGCTTTTTAAATCAGTTACTGGGGAAACAAGAGCAAGTTTTACAGCTTATAAAAAGTCTGCAAACATTCAGGTCTCTTTTTCAAGGGTGGGGGATAACAGAGTTGATGCAAATTTAAGAATTCATTCCAAAGACGGGTTAAAAACCTTTGAAATGGTAGTGGAGGGGAGCGCATTAAAATAGCTACTGAATAATTTCAGCATTTGCCCATTTTGGAAATACTACCTCACTGGCGCACGTATCAGCGAAGCCACGACAGTTAACATTCTGTCAATGTTTCCATCATAAATAAGCCTCAGTGTTGAAAGCTTTATAATTTGGTTATAAAAATTTGCTTTCTACTAAAATTTGACAGGATATGCAAGATCCAATTGTCCCAGAGAGAGATTGTTTTAAAAACATTTGGGAGGAATAAATAAAGAAAGATTAACATATTGTGAAATGAGAATCAGAAGTTTTATACCATATTTTTTTAGTGGTCTAAACAGTGACATATTTAGATAAATCTTGGGCCCAAAGTAAAATTTTAGAAAGAACTCACTTATCCATTGGTAACTGCTGAATAAACATGTCTCCAGTGTCCCCCAATACTCAGGGGCATCTTAGGGGGTGCTTCATGATATAGAGAAATAAACATGTTAAGACTAATATATATAGACTATGGGGACAAAGATGCTAAGGTTTTTTCCCCCTTTGCTCTCATCTGATTTTGCTTTGTTTTCCATGGTCTATTTTTCCCCAACATTTTAAGTAATTCAGACAAAGAACCTACATTACTAATTGTCACTGGGGCGAAGGGTAACTCCATAGGTTTACTAGATTTGGCCAAAATAATGTTAGTGCAGAGAAGTTTAAAAAAAGGGGAGAGAGAGAGAGACAGAGAGAGAAGAGAAGACTGGTCAGCAGGAGTGTAGGAATCTAACCTGGGCGCTGCTAACGACTGGTTATATGATATTGATCATGTCATTTAATCTCTGTGGAGACTTTGGTTTTCTAAACCGTAAAATGTGAGTGTTGACATTTTAGTTTGTTGCTCCTATCAGCATGGTTTTGTCATTTTAGGTGGATGGGGATGGTTTGTGGAGGCTCAGACTTTCCTCAGAACACTGCAATGCCTTTGGCTGAATTCACAGAGCCTGTGGCTTCCAGAATGGTTTGGGGAGGGCTTTTGTCTCCAAAGACCACGCTTTACAGGGAATGCTCTGGGTTTCAGCTATACCTGTGGTTGTGATGATGGAACAGTAACAATGCCTGTGTAAACTGTTTGTTTCATGAAACACATCTGAATATGCAATCTTGTTGAATTCTAGTGCAGCGCCTAGAACATAGGTATCGGCTCTACCATTTAGTCGAGAACAGAGATCAGCCAGATTCACAGTAAGTGCTGGGGGATTCTGAAGCTGAACTTGGTCCTCTCTCAGCACACTTCTCCCTAATTTTAATTTCTCTGAAAATGGTTTTTTAAAAAATTGATACAGCTAATTAATATGACTTATGTTTATAGATCTACAGGCAAAGAGGACATGATTCTGTGTGTGCATGTTCACAAGTGAACAGGTGCTTTTAAAATTCTTGTCCTGTGGCTCTGGCACCCCCCACAGAGACAGCAAAATATCCCTGGGCTCCACCTCTGCGCTTCAGCCCCAGTCAGCGCTCCGACGCTGGGATTAATGTTTAGCTACAGGCCTCTCTTAATTCTGCTGCCAGGCATCTCCCCCTCTCTGGCTTGCACAGCTCCTTCAGAGCAGCCAAGAAATACAGAAGCTCTTAGATTCCTACAGCTGAGTGAGATTTTTGACATTATTTCAGCCCAGATTCTCATTTTTCCAGAAGAAGAAACAGAAGCCCCCAAGACCTGAGAATTGCTCCTACTGGCAGGCCGGAGAGCTGGAACCAGAAGCTGGTCTCTAGCGTCAGAGGCACCGTCAGACCCAGGGTCACTCCGTCGCCAGCACAGCCTTCCATCTTCACAGAACACTGCAGAGAGAGGCCTCGGAAGCCTATTTAAATGAGTGAATTAAGCTACTCATCGAAGGCCTGGCTAGGGCACCTGAGACAGGCCGGTATTGCTACCTCTACTCCTTAGAGCTTCACGCATCGCATATTCATCCTTCCAAGAAGCTATTACCCTTAGCGTCATCTGCCTTCTGCCCTCATTTCTACCCTTCTCTGTTCCTTCCATCCTACTCCCAGCACAAATACATATGTGACATAATGACCACATACCAACATTCGCAAATCTTACTTAGTTCTTTAAGCTTTTTATGCGTGTAATTCTTGATGCTCTGATCTCTAAAACATGAAAGAAATTCAACCTTTAATTCAAAACAGCTGATTTAGGGTTCTTCGTGTTCAGGGCAAATTTAAAAAGTTCTCTGTTTTCATCTATCATATCCAAACTGACAAAAAAGATGTTACATGACTCGCTTGGGTGCAGTAGGACAGAATGGGGAATGAGGTAGAGGAAGAGCGGAGGGAAACGGAGATCGAAGAGCCATCCTCTACTGCTTTTTAAAAGGCATGAAGCAGCAACACCATCTCGGAAGCAAGATGGACCTCAATATTTCTGGTCAAATATCCAAGGTCTCGACTTTAGAGAGAAATAAAAAAGAACAATGCATTCCCTTACCAGAAATATTCAGCAGTTTTGCATCACAAATCTGTTGTTTGAAACCAAAAAAACCTAGCTATTATCCTCTCTTCTTACATAGCAACCACAATTGTGTAGTGAAACTGACATTTTGGTCTTCTCCAGGGGGCAAGGCCAGACCTGCTGGGAATGGTACCGGCAGTGTACAATATACTGGTTTTGCTTCTTAAATCCATTATTATTCAGAACCTGCCATAATCCAGATAACATCCCTCATTCCTAAGAGGTATCACTTGCCTTTGTGATTTTGTCTACACTTCAATAAACAGAACGCAAAGATTCTGAGGAACTAAAGAAGGTCTTGGAACCAGGCAAGTAAATTGCAGACAAGAGTGAGGGGCTGATTACACAGACTCATCTGGAATGCCGGGCGGTTGGGCGGCAGCACGCACAGGACATACGAAATGCTCTCCGTGCAACCTCAACATTCTGGAGTCCCTGACTGGCCCTGCGTTCACCAAACTCTTTCTGGAAAAACAACACGAAGATGGTGACGATTTGAAGGGACACCATTCTTTTCTTGCCTTTACATTGGAATCTAGTTGCCTCCAAGGAAATTTATATAGTAGAGCCCCTGGCAATCGGAAACACAGAGCCCACAACACAAAAATAAGGGGTGACTTTCCATTGGCTTGTGGGGTTCTAGGAAGAGTGTGCTATGTGTCTCTCTGTGATGAAAATGCATTTGGGTCACATGGTTATTCCTAACATGTCTAATACTTGCAATTAAGTAACTTAACGGGGCCCACTCCTTCCAGAGCAAATGCCATTTTACATATTGAGGTACACAGGTGATTTCTGTCACGCTCCCCCTTTTACAGAGACCAGCTTCAAGGCTAAACGTGTTTGTTCAAAATGCCTCCTCCCCTCAAGTCACCAGGGCTGCTCATTGTAACCAGTAATTTCGAAACAATAAGAACACTTTTCACTAGAATTATAATGCGGTTGTCTGATACCCAGAATGCCCCTTTGTCAAAGCTTCACTTATAATCAACATGAGAAATGCAGAGTGAGCAGGCAGTGGCCTTGGAGAAAGGAGTGGGCAGAAGGGGGAGTTTGTGCCACATCAGTGCCTGTCTGATGGAACTTCCCCCCCCCCCGAACACATCAATACAGAATTATCCCAATCTAGGCACACATACCCCAAACCCCTACCCCAACTTTGATTGCTGTCACCTTTCCTGGCACAAGAAATCAGTAACAGATGTGCCAGGCCTTGAGTAAGAAAACAGAGATCATCAGGTACTTTGTAATGTGCCCCAAACTAATCCTAGAGCTTACATACAATTAAACTATGTCGGATTCACACTTTAGCAAAGTCCAACACTTCAGAAAAATTCTACTGCTTGAGTTTTAATAAGTAAAATTTAAGAATGTCCCCTGAAAGAATTCACAAATGCTAGATTTACTCTGTATCTCCTAGTACTGATTAAAACTCCTATTATTGATTAGTTACTGCTTCTTTCAGTGGAGCATATATAAAGATGAGATGGAGGCATTCAAATTCTTATCTTCAGAGGAATGAAGGGTATTGGAATCCTTTGTAAGTGACTTTCATTGGAAACTTTGCTTAGATTAGAAGTGGCCAATTTTGGGGAGAAGTTGGAAGCTGTCAGCAGGTGTTAGGTTACGCTGGCAGAAGGAGTTTATTCCCACCTGGAGTGCAACATGCAGGTCTGGTCACTGCCTCTCAAGAAATACAACACAGACTGTAAATGTATCCATAGAGAAAGATGGAAAAATGATCCCGGGCGTTAAGGGGTTTCTCTGCTGAGACGAGACTATAAAAGGAACACATTTCTCCCTGGAAAGATGAAAGCTGATCAAAGTTAACTTATGAAAGGTGTCAATACCCATTTATCTAAACTCAGATTACCAGATCTATGGAAAGAATGGGTTTAGAGCAAGTAAAAAGAAGTTCAAGTTTCCTACTATTCTTAAAAACTTTGTTATCCCATGTATTTGAGAAACCAGATTATTCAGAGTTGAGATGGGATTATAGATGTCAATTTCTAGTTGGTTTTGAGGGGAAGATGGGGCTACCTGGGAATGTATTTGTAATTTTCTTCTGTGAGCTCATGAGGATGGCAATGCCTCTGACACCCCCATCAGCTGGAGTTGTACGGAAGGTCTGAGCCAGGATGGTATTGCCTTTGTTCCTATGACTTTGAGGAGGTGGAAGGAGGAGTTCTAAAAATTTCACTGAGCTTGCAGGCTGCAGGAGTAGGGAAACCATAGCCAGGAAGCTTGGGGGGCTAACTTTTTCTAGCAGAAATCAAACTAGTCATGATATACCATTTATCACAATATTATTACAATGGCTATAGTTATCTCCCTTACAAAAAGAACAATGCCTAGGTCTGAGAAATCTCGTAATAATAACTTCTATATAAATACAAGAACTGTAGGGAAATGCATTTTATGTATAATGCATAAATAAAAGCTAAAATAAAATAATAGCTTTGGTGCTATTTTCTTTGCTTTAGTCACTGGAAGCCTGTGGATCATTACTGCCAATTAAAAACAACAAAGTTTAAAAGTACATTGTGAGGTTTATTCGAGAACAGCGCGAGCCTTGGCCTTCCGATGTCATTTCGGGTGTCTTGCAATTGGATGTTCAGAGTCTTAGGTCCAAGAGGACCCAGAGACAGTAATTTCAAATGCCTCCTCTAGGGGGTGCTTGACCAACTGCCACCATCGTTGTGGGACGAGGCATGTAGTGTTGCCAAGGGCGTTCACTGAAGCCTCGGGGCTCTCTGACCAGTTCCTGGGCTTCTAGGGACGGGGAAAAGTTGGACACATAGTTTCGTCACGGCCTCCCCTTCTTTAGGTCCCATTGGTGTACGATACCAAGACAGACCCCAGGACTGGCCATTGTTGCTTACAGCGTCTCACAGGCCGCTTGGGGGCGGAGGGCGTGGTATGGGAAAGGAAAACAATATGACTTAATGACTTGTTTAGTTCCTAAAAGAACCTGACACCCGTTTCTTCCCCTGAAAGACATTCTTCATCACAGGCCCACTAGGAGTAAATGAGAAGAACGGAGATTAGGACATGGAGTTGTATGTCCCCATTTCCCCCATCACGCTTGTGGGGGTGGGGGTGGGGGTGGGGGTGGGGGATGGAAGCATCATTCCAACCAGGAAAGCCAAGAAAGGATTCTGTTTCTCTGGATCTGACCTTGGTGGTGTTCTCATCTGGAATACAAGCACTCCCACCCAGGGGTCCCCCTGCATGAAGGATTTTCATTTGTGAAGGTGGCCGTGGCGGCTCTGAATGTCTTCTCTTAGGAAAGTTATACAAGTTGGCTTCAGCAGGACTAGGAACCCAGGGTCCCTGTGACCCTCCAACTCCTGCCCCAATTCACACTGCCATCCCCGTGGGCCGCCCCTGCGGTTAACCGGTGTTGGGCACCCAGGCTTCCCTGCACAATTGTTAGGAGAGAGGGGAGCAAAGCGACCATAAAGAGATTTCTTTTTTTCTATTTTTTTCCTAAACGTTAACTAAAAGTACCTTATCTCTGCCACTGCCCTAACTACTCGCTAATTCCGGTAGCAAAGTCGTGCTGTTAACGAAATCGCTGATTTAAACAAAGCAGGAGTATTTTTAGAACAATAAAAAAACCTATTCATGATATCTAATTATGCAAACTGTGAACAAGAAGATGCTAGTCTTGCATTAGCGGAGACTTGACTCCTGTTGTAATTTGCTCTTTTTTCGCAGCAGAAAGTGGTCCTTTTTTGTCGCTTTCCTGCCTCCGCGTGACTCGGCGCTTTTGGCAGACACGGAGCAGGTCACGGCAAAGTGTATCTGGTGCCGGGGTAGATGGCAGTTAGGGAGCGTGGCAGGATAATGTATTGTCATGCAGATTACGGTGGTTTGCTGCTGCGTGATTCACAGATATGATTGCATCTAATTTCAGAAATAAGTGGAACCGTCTGCTCTTTTGTGTTAGCTGAAAAGCTGTTCGATGGCATTCAAATGACTGCTGCCTTTGCCACCTAGAAAGAGAGAAAAGAAACCCACCCATAGCACAGCAGTAACTTTCCTCATTGTACCCCTCAAATTCAGCACCATATTGGTTTTTATAAGAATCCACGTTCTTTTTCTCTTTCTTCCAAGAAACCATATGGCCCGATGTTTTGGGGAGTGGGTATATTTTATTTTATTAAATTTTCTCGTCTCTTCCTCTTGGAGCAGGACCACGCTAACTGTTCGTTTTTTTCACTCTCTCCTGTGGTTCTGCAACAATGTTCTTCTGACTCTGAAGAAAACATCTCCATGAAAACCCTTCAGTGAGAAGTTCCTACAAAATGACTTGGTTTCTCCGTATGTGGCCACTTTCTGGAGGCCTGTGGATAACGAGAGACTTTGCAACCAAGAAATAATGATCCCTCTGATTATTAATTGGATCGCTTTAGGTTGTCAACTTCTATCAGTTTGTAGGGTTTTGTGGAGCCTTCCAGCACCCTGGCCTCTACTTTCAAGGAAGGCGGTTCTCTAGAAGCGAACAAATCAGGAACACACGCTTCCCCTTCTCTTTGACCACACACAGTCCTCATCCCTTTATGAAATCAGCCTCCCCGTTCGAGTTTGCATCCCCCTAATTATGTGCTTTCTTAAATGTTTGTTTTCCGTTGCTCTAACTTTGGTTTTGCATATCGCTCTAAAAAAGCCCACAGAAAGAAGTTAACTATATTTTTCATTCCAAAGAGAAATTAAACCTAGGTAACAAACCCTTTGGCAGGAAAATAGTGGGATTTCCCAACGAGCCACATGAACACAGAGGATCTTGGAAGGCTAGCAGTCACATGGGACCCACAGAGCACAGAGGTTAATGTGAGGGAACATCCACCAAAGGTCTGTGAAGGGGCCATCCACCATTTAACACTGACACCTAATTTTGTTCAGATTCTGCAAGGAGACCAATCATAGGTATTTTCCCCCCTTCTCATTTCACACAGAAAAATTCAACCCTGTGTATCAGCACAGGATTACAGATATAAAACTAGAGGAGGGAAAATTCTTACCCAGAGGCACCTCCCTCTGGCTGACTGACTCATTCCTCAGAGAGGCTAGCCCTATTTCCCCAAGCTGGAGGGGTTTTGACTATTTTCTGATTTGACCCACAATCAATGTAAATCTATGTAACTATTAGGGGTCCCGAGTTGGAGTTATATAGACTCTATTTTCTCCTATGATCTTTAGACATTATCTCCTATTTGGTCCTTGAAGTTTACCCAAGTGGCATCTTATCTGTGCAGATGAGAGTGTATGATATTACCATTCACCTAAAATTCTACCAGTTTTTTCAGGGATGTCAATGTTCACACAATGAATTCCAAAACTATCTGATGCATGGGTCGTTTGTACATCTGTCTTTATTGGTCTTCAAAGCAGAGAGCCAGAGAGCTGAAACTGTCCAGGTGCAGCTGGGGCATTTAATAAGATGTCATCGGAACTTTCTTCTCCAGCACGGTGATCATCAGAAAGCACCTGGCAGGCATCCTGAATATCCAAGACAGAAGCACCAGTACCCCTCCGCACCCACACGGTAGGGTCTTTATATGGAAAGAACATAATTAGTAATTATCCCACTGACCTGAAGCTCTAGGTGGGAGAAGCAGCTCATTAGGAAACACAAACTTCTCAAAGAGCAGAGGATTTGGTTTCCTCTATATTTTTAAACTAATTATAAGATTTAAATGTTTTACTCTCAAGATTAACCATCTCCTTCAAAGAAAAACACCACAACCTAGAAGTACATGGAGAAGGATATAACTCCTACAAAACACCTTTCTCGCCTTCACTTTGTAAATCTGCCCAGCTTGAGTGTTAAGCCGGGAGAAAAGCAATATGGCCTAGGACTTAGTTACTGTATAGGATTTAACATAAAACATATTTTTAATTCCATTAAGAAAGAGTTAAGTTAAGCTCTTTCAGTAGACATAATAAGAAAAAAAGTATTCTTTAATAACCCAACGATACAGCCTAACTATAACGCATAGATGAGGTCAAGAAGGTAAACGGGGCAAGAGGCCAAATCCGCAGAAACCAGAATGCCTTGAACTGGGAACTAAGAAATTTAGGTTCCCTCCTGGCACCAGTTACCTGGGGAAAGCCTCAGTTGTACCATCTGTAAAATCAGGAGTTACCCTACTGTCCTTCACAAAGACACAAAAATTAAGAGGTATCTGTAAAAGTACTTAAAAATATAGTATTTTCACCCACCCTACACCACCAGGTCCAGGGCACAGAGCTGGGACTTAAAAGTGGAAAGGACATCAAGAACGTGATTCTAGCGGGACAAGGGTCTGTGAATTCCATGGCAACCCTGGGAAGAATGCCAAGGATGTTGTCAGTTACTCCCACGGGGAGCACTGTTTCACTGACCTGCGTTAAAAACGCCCGCGTTATGGAGGCCAGGGGACGCTCTGTGTAGAAAACTCAGAGCAAGAGGACGGGCAGGGTGTGGCTGTGTTGTTCTTGCTGCACGTAGGGGCAGCCTTCTTATTGGCCTGGTCTGCCCGTGTCAGAGCACACTGTGCGCACAGGGCCTCGTCCTCCAGACACCGGAGAGGAACAACTCCACCTTTAGTGGAGACTTGAGTCCATGCACGACATTGCTCCCTGGTCTGCAGAAGCCTCCCGAGTGGACGGTACCCTGCCTCTTCCTGTGCCCGGCTTACACCGCCTGCCGCGTTACTCAGGGCAAGAGACCATGATTCCCTGTCATTGTTTTTGAGGAAAGAACGGGCAATTACCAAACTCTTCTGGGAACTCCTGTCTACTCAGAGCCCTAATGGAGCATTTGATTCCCAGTATGGGGAAGGCAAATAGCAGTGAGGGTGCCCACATATTTCAAAGGCTGTAGAAATTATGTTGCACAACATAAACCACCGGAAGTTAAATGGCCTTCTGAAAGGATACTGCTGGGATATTTTTCATCACTTTTATAATATTTTTTTTCTTTGCTGTCATTTAAAATAGATCTTTGGAAACTTGAAACTTAAATCTGTTTCCCTACCAAAAGTTTTCCTTTCAGCACGCGTGCACACACACACAGACACACACACACAACTGCTTTGTTATTTTAGGATCACTCATGGACTGGTGGCACCGATTTTTTTTTAATCAGAAAAACACATAAAAGCTTTCTCTCCACATATTTTCCCCACACATGCTGTGTCTTACAATGGTTGATTAAAGCCACGTAGACAAAAGAGACACATCCTCACTACACAGAAGCAAGGGTGATGGGCACTGCCATCTTTTTCACCTAAGTATCATTTCATGCGGGGGGCATTTCTTTAAAGATTTAATTTTTTAAACCACACATATCAAAAATAATTGTATTAGGTGCAAGGTTTATGTAATCCTTAGAGCCAGAGCTCCGAGCAAAAACAACCTTCACACTCTTTGCATTAGAAGACCCGCAAGTAAATCTGATTTTCATAATAGCTCGGATTCACATACATTGTTGGTAGAAGTCTATGAAAATATGCTTTGTATTAGCTCTGCTAACTTTATATTCAGCTTTTCTTTTAAAAATTTAATTGCATTTCCCATTGTTTCTATTGCATTCTTATAACACAATTTGTGTTCCCTTTGGTAGCTAAAATTACACCTGTAACTGTCCAAAACTATTAGTAAAGTCAGCTTAGCCTGTGGGATAAAGTATCTGTCTTGTATTTCAGACAGATTGTGTTCCAACACCATTGTGGTCAGATTTTTATTAAAAATTCTTCATATTTCTTTTCTCTTGGTGCCAAACAGATCACTACATTTTCAACACTTAATCATCTTCATCATCTAAAAATATTTCCACATTAAATGAAAATATTGAAACTTCTTTTTGATGCAGCAAAACTTAGAACACTGTACGAAGTCTGGTTTTCATAAAGTTTTGTAAAAGCTTAGTGTGCATATAGAAGTGACTCTATTGTAAGTAACTGTCAAGGTCAACTCCAGAAGAAATGCAATGGTGGCAACTTAGTGATTCTTCCTCTGAGATTTCAGACGGGCTACTTCAGCAGGGAAGTTTGTTCCCTTTTTCTGAGAAATCTCTTTGGAAAGCTAGAACTGCTAATGCAGTCATGGCTTCCCTCAGTGGAGATACTTTCCTCAACATTACCGGACATTCAAACTCGTTCTTGCGAGGTGGGGAAAGTGCTCTGTTCCCAAATGGCCCCGGGCAAAACCCATTAGTACTTGCTGATGTAACAGTAAGGGTCCACGCAGTAAAATAGAAACCTCTCTGAGCATTTGAAAATAAGAGTTTTAATACAGTGGATTGGTTCCACTGCTGTTGCAACGTGGGAAAGCTGGGAAACCTGGGATTAACAAGAGTGGGGCGCGGGCGTGGGGGTGGGCAATGGGCTCTCCTAGATTGGAGGGGTAGGGAGGTGGTGAAACTTGAGCCAGGCAGGAGACAGCCAAGGGCTGAGATACCACATGAGGCAGAAAGGGAGGGGACAGCACAGCTCCTAGACCAGGGCCAGAAGGCCTGCTCTTGAGCAATTTAGAGTCCTTGTGGTCTCCTCCAGTTGTGGGCTCCCCACACTTGCCTTGAATGGAGGAATGCTGGGAGCTACAGGGAGGTACAGGTGAAGCCAAGGGCAAATATCTGAGATAAAGGAATGGAGCGTGGACACAGGGACAGAGATATCTACATGTGTTAATGAAAGGTCACAAAAAGTGAGTGGCAGGCCAGAGCCTAAGCCAAAGCATGGACTGGTGGTGGTGCAAGAGGGTGGAGACCAGACCATGCCACCATTGCCCAGGAGGCCAAGAATCCTCCAATTATCCTTCAAAGCCAACATGTAGGTATAATTGATGAGGTAGGAAGATAGAGTGGGTTTTATTTATCAATTTGTCAGCTTGCTTTGGAACTCTTAAATATTGAGGAATAGGGACATATGGTAGGGGACCTCTGTTTGACCTTTTCTCTTAGGATCTGTGGATGGGAGAGATAGACCTGGGAGGGAAGAAATACCTTTCCTCTCACCCTGCAATCTCCCACCAGTGCCTGTTAATGTGGAACCTGATGACATAGATTTCCTAAAACCCCAGCAGAGCAAAGGAGAGTGAGAAAGGGCCCCGAGAGCAAATGGGCTCAGGACTGGGACACCCCCCACCACAGGTTGAGGGCCTCTGAACTCCCCAGGCCAAAACTCTATGTCCCTTGTATGCTAGGTTATAAATCTGTTATTTAAAGCAAGTCTTAAATGGATGTCCCACTCAATTTTTATTTCCTTACTCAGCCTTTTCTCTTCCTTCCTTCTTCCCAAACACCATTAAAATGCACAAACTCCTGTGATGGCAGATTAAACCTCTAGCACTTTAGTGTAAATGTTTCTGTTAAATATTTTTCTGGGCCTGGAAAGCTTGGGGGAAACAGGCTGTCTAGGAAGAGATAGGAGGGAATAGAATGGCCATCTGGTGACTTTCTGCAAAAGTCATATTGTAAACTCTACAAATTATAAGATACAAATAATCAATGATAATAGCATCCCCGGGGAGCAAATTGTAGGTATGATTAAAATCAAACCGGACTTCAGTCTGGACTGAGCAAATGTATTCAACCTCTCTGTTCCTCAGTGTCCTTACCTGTAAAATAGGGATGATGATAATAAAACAAATTTTCAGTGTTGGAGGGAAATTAAGGGAGGTGTCTAAAGTGCTTAGGACAGTGCATGTCTAACACACAGCAATCACCCAGTTAACGCCACCTGTTAAGATTTTGTTGTAGGCTGAATAATGGCTCCTTGATGATATCCATGTCCACAGCCTCAGAAACCTACGAATATGCTACTTTATATGGTAAAAGGAATTCTGCAGATGTGATTAAGTTCAGATTCTTGAGATGGGAAGGTTATCCTGGATTACCCAGGTAGGTGCAATGTAATCACTGTGACCTTGTAAAAGGAACGTAGAAGGACTGGAGTTAGCAGCAGATGTGACCATAGAAGCCAGAGGTCACCGTGAAGCAAGGAAAGAGCCACTGGCCAAAGAATGCAGACAACTTCTAGAAGCCGAAGAGGGCCAGAAAACTGAATTTCTCCTGAAGCCTCCAGAAGGAAAAGAGCCCCACTGACACCATGATTTTAGACTCTGGTCTCCAGACTGCAAGAGAATGCATTTGTGTTGTCGTAAGCCACTAGGCGTATAGTCATTTATCACCACAGCAGCAGGATGCTAATAGAGATGATTATCCAAGATGGTCTGGACACAGATGCATAAAGGACTTAGACATGCATTTAGGAAGAGAGAAAAGTCAGCTGATTTTATTTTAAACTTCTAAATCTAAGAACAAATTCAGGATGGCAGAGAGAGAGAAACTTTGGCAGTACAAGACCTAATATGGTGAGGAATTTTCCTATTCTCAGGTGTTCAAGAACTTGGATATTCTCTGATAACATTACTCAGTTGTAGGAGATTTAGGGTGAAATCCAGCTTTCTTTTCTCAGCGGCCAATTTTTGGTATGAACAACTTCTGCTTGTCTGTGGGTACCCTCTGTGGAAGTACAAAGGAGCGATGAGGAGCAGGATTCTGGCAGCTGGGGGAGAAAGATCTCAGAAGGCTGCTAGCCCATGCTGGCTGACAATATTTCACAAATTTTGTGGTGGCAGACAGAAACATTTTATAGATTTGATTTTTTCCCCCCTTACTTTAGTCTTCTTTGGAATTTAAAGCTTCTTAGCCTTAATTCAATATCCATCTAGCAATCATGTATTAAACAACCACTCTGAGCCCCATGCTGGGCAAAGTACAAGGGAAACAGAGATGAACAACAGAGGGGACGTTTCTCAAGAGGAGAAAGCTTATGGCCCAGGGCATGAGGCAGATGAATCACGGGTAATTACAATAAAATGTGATATGAAGTACAATATATAAATGGACAGAGTGCTCACATAGCTAATTTAAGAAGTCAAGAAATAATTCTGAGTGGAAGAACTTTATCCAGTGTTTAAAGGATGAATGAAAGTTGACTAAGTGGAAAGTGCTAGACAAAGTAACAAGGTCTCAAAGGGCATGATGTAGTCAAGGAAGTGTTAGAATTAAAGGTGAAGCAGGGAGAGAGGGAAGATAAAAATGGGGAACTAGTAGGGATCAGACTATGAAAGATCTCATTTGCCATAGCATGGAAGCTAGATAGTGTAAGGCGGAAAGAGAAGAGGCTGAGAAGCAGATGGATTTATATGGGATTCCTGGGTCTGATTTTGCCACTTATTAGCTGTGGGATAGTGGGCAAATTATTTCACCTCAGTTTCTTCATTTCTAAAAGACAAATGGCAAATGAAATAGGAAAACGGAAACATCTAGATTTCTTAAATCATTACTCTATGTTTCCTACCCTTTCCCCCAGTTACTGCATTCTCTCATGGTTTCCTTCCCTACACCCACACCTCTGAAATCAATCTCCTTTGAAGAGAAAGTCTCCTTCCTTTATCCTGGTCTAAGCATGCCATCTCTTTCTTAGACACTGACCAAAGCAGTCCACAAAGTATGTGACTATATAATAGGTTCTCAGTACATCTAGATCCCTACCTCCTTCCCCTAAGGATCTTGGGCTGCATTTTGAATGTTCCTGGGAAATCCTGAGCTTCTTCATGCAAGAGAATGGCTTGATCTAGTCTGCTGTTTAGAAAGATGAATCTGATGACCAGTCAAAAGGACGTTCAGATGGGAGGAGGAGAGGGCAGAGTGACCTAATCATCGGGCCCCAGCCTGAAGACCTTCTTGGGGGAGACTCCGATGCTGTGACAGGTGACTAGTTACAGTGTGGAGGAAGAAGAGTGTCTCCTGGTTCTGTGACTTGAATGAATGATAGGCAATTCTACTCTTAGTTAAACATGGGAATCAGAAAGAGGAGGAGGAAAGAAGAAATGCACAGGCAGAAAATCTGAAGAAGCAGATAAGGGATAACTTCCCTTCTCTCACCTTCTGTTTGTGAGAAGAGGAAAATGAGGTGAGGAAGTGGGAAGAAAACAAGTAGACAACAGAAAACTCCAAGAATCGCTGTGAGGGAGTATGGAGAACAGCTGAGGAGCGTGGCCCCTGTCATTGCATGTGAACGCCTCCCCCTATTTCTTGGTACTAAGGAAAATTAAACTAAACAGCCAGTCCAGTCCTCTCCTGAGATTCAGCCACATACTAAACACTCTCAAAGGAAACTCAAACCCCAAATGTCCTACCTGAACCCACCATGTATCCCCCAAACCTGGTCCATCTTCTGTGTTTCTGCTCCCAGCTTAGTGAACAGCAGGAACATCCATCCAGCTGTCCAGGTCAGAAACACAGGGACTGTTTTTGACCCTCCATCCCACCATTCACCCCCACCTATCAATGTCTAAGTTATTCTAGTTCTGTCTCCTCACTCCTCTCTACCCTTCCTTCCATATCTTAGTTCTGGTCTTCACAGTCTCTTTGTGGGACTCTTGCCAGAACCTCCAACCACTATCTTCACTTTGCTCCTTCTGAGTCCATTCTCCACACTGCTGTCAGAATGATCCGTCTAAAAGGCCAAAGGGAGGATTTCATTCCCTTGTTGAACGCTTCGATGGCTTCCCGTGCCTGTTGTCCTGGTCTAAGAGCAGATTCTTAGTACCAACAAGAGTTGGCCTCCTAAATAATAAAACTGGAAGCTGTACTGCCAAATTGCTGGCTTCGTATCCTGGCTCCTTGCTCTCTAAACTTATGATCTCAAGGCTTTGATTTCCTTATCCGAAAACAGGAACACATCAGGTAGCTCCTTGCCGGGTGCTGTGAGATGCTTGGCACACCTTATACACTCAATGAGCATTAGCTGTTATGTCTCTAGCATCATTTCTCACCTTTCGCCCATTTCTTTCTTCTGCACAAATCACATCAAACTCTTTTCTGCTTTCTCAACTGATCTTCTGGTGCCCTCCACGTACATACCCACTGCTTCCCCCTACACTTTTATTCTTCATGAAGGACTTGTGTACATCTTTCCTACCCCCTTCCAGACTCAAAGTTCTGCTGGAACCTCCCCTCTTTCCTTCCTAGTATACACTTGGCCCTTATTAAATAATTAATGGTAAAATGAGTGAATAGTATTTATCACACTTTATGGAACTTGCTTTTTTCAATTTTTCTCACTGTAGGTCATAATAGGTATGAAAGTTATCTTGTTCACCATTAAACCCTGGTATCTGGTAGCAAGAATGGTGCATAGTAGGAGTTAAGTAAGTATCTATTGAAGGGACAAATACATTTGCCATCCTAGATAAGTACTGACTTTTCAAATCTTGTACACTTACACGTTTTGAAAACTTATACACTCAAATGGATCTATCGTGCATCATAAAATTCAGCAAATTTTGCTGATTTACCTTAGAGGATATTTAAAATTTTTTTTCATGTTCTTTCCAAGGCTTTTACTCTTCCAATACTCATCTTTTAATTATTATATATGTTAGATAATTTTGAACTCTGGGGATTTATTTACTTTGTACACAAGGCAAAATGCTTTTCAGTGAACTATAGACGTTCTCACTGATCCTGCCAACGGAGTAGACTACATCAGGTTTTTGTAGGTAGGCAAAAAGTTCTGTTAAAGTCAAGCTATCAGTCCAACCACTTTATAGTTTCAAGTAAACAAAAATATCTCAATAATTCCCTGGCCTTTCATCATTTTTTTAATATTAGCAAAACTGCTTTCTAACTGAAGGTCACTTTCACTTTTGGACAGTGTATCTTTTATTGAATTATATTAAAAATTAAAACTTCAATTAGCTGTAATCCAAACAATCCACTATCTAGGGTTTACCTTTTGTTAACACTTGATGAGACTCAAAAGACAAAGAAACAGGGCAGTCTTAGTACAAACAACCACCTTAAAACATTTGCAGCATACATGGGAGGGGGGGGGAACAAATGCATATTAATGCAATAAAATAAACTTAATTTTTTTTTAATTTTTAGGAATCATGATTAAGCAATACACCAAATCACCAAAGATTCGATTCTTTTCCTCCATTCTATTTGAAATAGAGAAGAATGGAATCACTCATTTGGATGTTTCACTAAGAACTGAAACAAAAAGCATTGCTGGTTCGATCCTTGGTTAAGTAGAAAACTCAATTTTACTTGAACTCCAGTATCTTGATGAATTGTGCACTTCTGTTTTTACTATTACTTTTAGTGATATCTGAATAAACAAATCTTTTTGAGTGACTCTAAGATACATCTTGCTGAAGAAGCACTCATTACACACTGAATAAATAAACGAATGGACAAAGAATTTATATTAAGCAGGATCTGACTCCTTAGTAAGACATCTATTCAACTCAATCCAATTCTATAAATTTCATAAATGAGAGGGGAAATAGGTGACACTAAACCAAGATGCTTGGAAGAACGATGGAGAGGGAAATAATTCAAAACCCTGAAAATAAAGCTGTTAAATATTACAAGTGCAGCCATGCCTTGCTAAACTCATTTTTCAGGACAGAAAAGCAGATTGTGGAATTATTCACGCCAAAGTAATCCTTGCCTAATTTAATCATCGAACTAGGTTTCCTAATATGGATATTTTCTTAGACTTCAATTTGTTACATAGCTAACTTATTTTCTAATAGACTATGTTGGTAATAAGAAAATGAATTACATGCTCTTGGCAGAGAGATGACAAGTTAGATCTGAATTTATCCCACACAAACTTGGTACCCCCTTTTAAATTCAATAATCTAGGGATACCTCTAGAATGTATCAGATCTGGATACCAATTATAAACAGATGGTAACCCTGAGCACCGCATCAAGGGTAGGCCTCACCACACTTTTATCAAGAACTGTCCCCAGGCGTGCACAGTCCAGTGAATTTTGCAGAAAGCCACTCAGCTTCCTCTTTTGGAGCTTCTAAATGCACAATCCAGTTGGTTTAGCATAAATAGGACCTAACACCCCATTAAACTTAACACTCCACTCTGGAGAGGACAGTGACACTCACGAAGGGCCAACTCGTCCCCTATTGGCTCTGAATGATGAAATTGGGAAACAATGAGATGGGGTGTCTGATTCCAAAAAAACCATAGGTCTTTCATTAGCCACTGTCTCCAAACATGAACCAGGAGAAATATTGATGCAAAATGAAGAAGAAAAAAAAAAAGCAACAGTTACTATTTCATCAGCTCTCCATTCACAGCAGGGACTTATTCAAAAATAATAATGCCTTTCTGTGACAGGAAACCTAATTATGAAGAGCATTAAACACGAAGAGATTGCCACCCTTCACACGGGCTGCAGATCGTTTGTCTCACTTGTCAAACATAAGTTCATTTTTGACACTGATTTCTTAAATTTCTGCTGACTTGGCAATCCGCAGCCACTTCTCACAAGCTCTGTAATATCTTAAAGACTTCACAGCTAAGCAGTTAGAAAGGATTTGGGGTTTAATTCAGCTCACTGACCTGTTTAAGAGAATAACGGAAATAAAACAATTTTCAGCTAAAGGCCTGAGAAGGCCTCTCTCCTTCTGAAAGACTCTTTGTATCAATGCCATGAATCAAATGGTTTGTCTAAGTGGTTATTCTGTACCACCAGTGAAGGCCCAGCAATGTGGCAGTGAATCACATTTAATAACTTGCGGTTAGCTGTCATGAACACTTAATTTGATGTTGAACACAAACCCTGCAGGGGCAGAGGGGGCTGGGGAGGAGAGGTGGGTCGGGAGTGGGGGACAGAGAAAGTTAAGATCCACTGGAGATCCTGCAGCGGCTCCTTTCTCCCCTTGCCGGGGTAAAAGGAGGCAGTGGCTCCTGCCTGCGTCGTCCTGCCTGCGGGTGTCTGGGTGGGGCTCTGCAGGGAGGCAGGAGGGCGCGCTTCTGGCTGCCTTTCCCTCGTCCCTTAGGGCTTCCTGGGGTCCCGCTCAGCCCGGTAAGGAAGGCTAGCCCGGTGCTACGACGACGACAACATTGCACTCTTTTCCAGAGTGCTATTGGAGGGCTGTCGGGCCGTCTAGAAGAATTCAGAGCTTTCAGAGAACCCACAAAAGATTCCTTGCAGCTTTCTAGCTCTATGGCAGGCAGCAGAAACCCCTCTTGGGTCGACTGTAAATACCGCTGTCCCTGTGTCCTAGATGGAATGCGTCAAAACTCGGGAATACCACAGCTTCACATGTCCGCCATGTGTGCTGGCGGCAGCGGGCTCCAGCCGCTTCAGACGTTTTAATTTGTCACTCAGGAAAGCAGATGTGTCAGGGAGTTGGAGGACGTGGGAGGTGACCACAGCGAACTCCCCGAGGGGCTTACCCGGCCCGGACTCGGCCGGGCCCCTCCCCTCCCGAGCGAGCGGCGGCGGTGGGGGCTTAGGGCGGGGGCGCAAGAGGGCCGGGACCGCACGGGTCGCCTCTCCCGGCGCCGCCCAGGGCTCGGCGACGCGACCCCCCCCCCCGGGCCACCGCCGGGAGCCGAGCGCAGCGCGGGCGGCTCCCCCGCCCTCCCGACCGCACCCGCTCGCGCGGCCCTGGGTCGCACCGTCAGTCTGTCCGCAGCCCTAGACAGCGAGCTCAGGCGTCCTTGCTCTTAGAGCGACAGCTCAGAGGGCTACGCGACCATTTCTCTTGTATTTCCCTAACCTGGGGGGCGGATCTTTCAAATGCATTGCAAATTCTACTTTCCAGGGAGGGGCAGGAAGGCTGGAATAAATCTTGATAATTGCACATCGGTCCGAGCTCAGGATCCCAGGATACCTGCTTCTGAGGAAACGGGAATTTGATATTACCAGAAAATAATAATAATAATAATAATAATAATAATAATAATAATAAATCGGTAGCCTTGTCTTCAATGTGCAAAGGAGCACTAAGTATGTTTTCGGGTGGTGTACTGATTTTACAACAAAGCAAGCTTTAACACATTTAAATAAACACTAATTAAGTTGTAACACCTCTGAAAGCATAAAGCACATCCTTGGGATGCCAGGAACTGCCAGTAATTCCAGACCTTATCTTATTTCCAGAGCACCTCACCTCCACGTACCTACCCCAGCCCCTCCCCCACCACAGCACCCCTCACCCACCAGGACACCCTGTGCATTGCCTGGCTCAGTGTAACTGCAAAGTAAATGCCTTGGATCAAATTCCTACAAACTCAGCTGATAAGATGAAGGCAAAAAATATAGATCTCTATTTTGCATATTTTTTGTTTTAATTTATTTGTAGTAAAAACAGGAAAAAAAATGTCTACGTTAAAAAAATAACCCAAACCCATGGAATAAAAATAACAAGCCTATAGCTACCCCATAAAGCACACCTAAAAAAAGAGTCATTACCCCTGAAATAAACACAAACACACTTGAAGCTTCTGTATTCTAAAAATGTAGCAGGTACATTCAAATCAGAGCTATGGCACCACATTTCTTGGAACAAACCAGTCTCCACAATAAAATTAGAAAAACAAAACCCAAGAAAATTGAACAAGAAAACTAAAACATTACATGGTGTATTAGTATGAGTTCACTTTAGAAAAGACACTGAAGTAATAATAAAACTAAAAGATTTTAAAACAGGGTAAGTCTGTGATATTTGCTTCATTTAAATTATTTAATGTTTCATTTCAATGAAAATGAGTTTCATCTAATTTAAATCTTTGAATGCTTTTGAAATCATGAGGAGACTCGGCCACAAGGGTTTAGCATGGGGCCCTAGAGCCCGGGGGTTAGTCCTAGGCCAGAGATGAAAACTTAACTGTGGGGCGCCTGGGTGGCTCAGTTGGTTAAGCGACTGCCTTCAGCTCAGGTCATGATCCCATCGACCCAGGATTGAGTCCCACATCGGGCTCCCTGCTCGGCGGGAAGCCTGCTTCTCCCTCTCTCACTCCCCCTGCTTGTGTTCCCTCTTTAGCTGTGTTTCTCTCTGTCAAATAAATAAATAAAATCTTAAAAAAAAAGAAAAGAAAAGAAAAGAAAACTTAACTACACATTCATGAATTCTGCCTTGCCACCTTTCTCCAGCATCATCGATGAGAATGACAATCATTTAAGATAACTTTAAAGGGCAGATACTGAGGCAAATACAGGTAAAAATCACTGAGCAAACTGGTCACAGAAGAGAGTCATAGGAGTCCAAAAGGCTAACTATTCCACCAAAAACAATATTTCTTATTTCAAGAAGTGATTTTCTTAAACCATTTAAATTCTCAGAACATTATGGGTAGACCAAAAATATGCAGATAAACACATTAAAATATTTTTAAACTATTTCCTTCTTTACTTACTTTCCAAGACCTGAACTTGGATTTATGCTTCTCTTGAAAGAATTCCCAAGCTTTCTTTCCAAGCAGCAGGCTAGGCCTCCATCAGGGCCCTGTGATCCCAGGCTGAAGGCAGGAGGGAACACAGGAATCCGGAATCTCAGCAAACTCAGGTCTTCTTGACGTTCAGCTCAACATCTTCAGGATTTGGCTTCAGCAAGAAGGAACAAAGTCCTGATTCTTTCAGGACCATCATTTCTCCCTGAACACACCAAGTTTATTAGTTTCAGAGCTGTTAATTTGACACTTGCCTTCTTAGCATTTACCTAAAAATAGAGTGTGGGGGAGGGGCAGGAAGGCAAAACCAAAAACTAAAATGTAAAGGATTCTGACAAGGATGGCAAAAATCATGTCATTTATAACATTTCAGTCAACAGGCTTACTGTATGCCACATCTTCATAGAAATCCTATTATCAAAGCCACCAGACACTATATTTGCTTCCTAATTATAGACCCTGAGCTAACAGTTACTTTTTCTTCCCTATAATAACAACAACACTTTGTATTTATCTAGCGCCTTTCTTCCAACAAGCTCAAAATGCTTTGCAGACATTAACTCCTGAATGCCAGGCCTCTGCAAGTGGCACGGGCGATAGCTCTTCGCCTCTGTGATTTGTCGTTGGAGGCGCGGAGCAGCCGAGGACACAGCAAGGGACCCGCTGAAGGAGTCGAACCCTTGGGTCTTGGGGCCTCCTTCACTGTTTGCTTCTACTTGGTCCAAGTCCTACTCGACACTTGAAGCAAACCAGAAAGATTTCTGGGTCGGACCAAGCTTCCATTTTGGACATTTTCCTTTCTCCCTTTGCTTCCTGATGATGACTTGCAAAAATCTTTAGCAGAGCTGTTCATGAATTCTGATCTCGTCTTAGCCACAAGGATCTTAATTACGTCTATCATTCTCTACCACCACGAACAACCCCTGGGGTGCTTAGGGCCCCCAGAAGTGAGAAATGAAACACAGGCCTTCACCAGGGAGGCTGGAATTGCCTTTTAGACAAATTTAGCTGGAGGCCTGGGATTTTTACCTTACACTGTTACGCAAAGTTTCCAAATGGATTTCCTCAGTGGGCTCCTTTAAAACCTAACTAAAAATAAAACACAGGATCCTAGAATCTTGGAGTCAGAAAAAACTTGGAGGCCTTCTAGAATTCCCTCTCTAATATTGCTGACATACCATCATTCAACTGTTGCCTGAACATTTCCAGTTTTCAAGGATCTCGGACAACACCCCATTAGTTTTTATAATAACTCTCATTGATAGAAACATCTTCACAAGGCTGAAGCCATCGGCTTTACATTTTCATCTCATTCAAGCTAGTTTTGCCCTCAGAGAACCTAGCTTATAATCAATCACTCTCTCACGAATGAGCTCTGTAAAAATTCAAGGATATAACAATTTTCCCTTTTAAGTCTTCTCTTTGCTAGGCTAAACCCTCAGTTTGTAGTACTTCCTCACAGGACATGTTTTTCGGACCCCTCGCCTTTATTATTGCCATACTCTTGCTGAGCTTCACCTCTCAGGAGTATCCCTAAAACCGGGTTGTGTTCTGACCAGCATAGATCACTACAGAACTACATCCTTTATTATATGGTCCTTTCTGTTTCTAGTAGTGTAACTTGGGATTTCATCAGATTTTGCTAGCCATAACACTTTCCTGGCCACTCTTCATTTGTAATTCAATTCATCCCCTGGGTCTTTTTCATCTTAAGAGATCAAGCAGGCTTCCTTCATTCTGTTCTTACAAAGGTGAATTTTGAATCATTGGTGTCCATTAAAACTAATTTGGTTAGTTTCAGGTCCAGCATATTGAAATCATTCTGGTTTTTGGTTTGCCATGTTGGAAATATTCTCTCCATATTTGAACCCAAAATTCATATGACGATTCTTTTTTTATGTTTTTAGTTGTTCACGAATGTACGAAGTTCACCACGTAGCTGGTATTATGCTAAGTAAGAGAAATACAAAAATATTTAAATAAGGTAGTTGTCCTCAAAGCACTGAACGTCTAGAGGGATGTAGAGATTGGGAGTATGAGCTATGAAGCCAGAGAGATAGACTGGGGTCTGCTTGTGAGGGCCATCACATGCCCCATTAAGTAGACGGCACTTGGCCATAAATGGCTTCAAGGGATTTTCAAGCGAGGAGAATCACCTGACCACATGTCTGGGTTAGGAGAACATCTCTGTTAGCAGCAAGGATGATGGGCTGAAGGAAAGAATGCTGGAATCAGGCCTGTGAGGAAGCTACTGCAAGATTCAGTCAGGTAAGAGTTAATAAGGACTGAAGTACAACAAGGGCAATGCTAGAGAAGAGGAGGGGACAGAATTGAGAAATTCTTGGAATCAACAATATTAGGTGACCAATTAAATATAAAGAGTAGGAAAGAAAGAGGTCAAGAGTGCTACTCTCAGGATTTCAGTTTTAGTAACTGGTATGACTCACAAAGTTTAGAAAGCTTAAAAGAGACAGAAACTACTCTAAGGACTGGTGCTTGGAATTGAAAGCTACGGTTTGCAAAATTTTCTCCAACACTTCTCAGCAGCCTGGGACCATAATGAAAGAAAAGGGGAGGCTGAATTATTCCAAAAGCAGCATACTGGTAGATAAGAAGTAATGGAAAGCTATCATGCAGGTGAATGTCACTCGAGGCCCTAGGACCAGGGGGAGGAGGAAGCTGATACATGGAAGGTGTAAGGAAAGTAGGTCTGGTGGAAATTCAAGAACGGAAAAGGCCAAAGCTCGGGAAATTGTGCTAGCCACCTAGGTCACTGACAACAACGGTATCTTTGGTAGTACCGTTGGGGCTCAAAAACCTGTTCTTGGGGCTGAGTGCAGCCCACTAATCAATACCAGCTCTAACTGCACTTCACAATCACCAAGGTGGTATATCCTCACCTGCATGGGACAGTCATGGGCGGCTTTATCAATGCCTTACTGATAATGCTCATCACGTAGAGAATACTTCATTAATAATCCAAAAAAAAAAAAACCAAAAAGTCTTTCGTTGTGAATTTTCTTAGTGATCCTGTGTTAGCACCTAGTAATCACTGTATTCTTTTCTAAGTATTTATCTCTTTGATAACCCAGTCTTGAACTTTGGAAAAAATCAATAATTAAATTTAACATTCTATATGTTCCCCATTTCTGAAAATCAAGAATGTTTTTCTAGCTCTATGCTTTCTCTCTCCAGCAATTCCCCTTTCATCGTGACTTCTCAAAAATCCACAGGTGTTTATGAGAGCATACCATGAAATGTTATTTAAAGTTCTGGCTGTGACTCGCCTGGGTCTTAAGATGTAAAACTGGTAGGTTTTGCTCTAGGACACAACACCTCTATTTTCTTAACCAAACTTGCACTCCTCTTTCCAGTTTGAGGAAAATCATTTTCCTTAATAAACCAGATGGCATCAACACAGAGGTTGAGGAGTTCTGCTTCCTATTTGTCACCTTTTACATTATAAAATTTCCTAGCTTTTCCTTTTCTTCCTCTTTGGAAACATAGCTTGAATAGTTTTTGTTTGTGTTTTTTGCTTTGTTTGTTCAGGCTTTTTTCTGTTTGCACAAGTCTCAATTCCTTGAGGATTTTAGATTTCCTGGATCTATTATTCTGATTTCTATTATTCTCTTGTACATCTATCACTTGGAAGTGACTTTGGACAGGTTTTGTCAGAATGGGACACTGACACAAGATTATATAGGCAGAGGATTAATAAGGTAAACCCAGGAAAATTTAGTGAGAGAATGGAGGATGTAAGACGTCAAAGGGAAAAAAGCCAAGCAAGGATATAATTCAAGGGGAGGCTTCGCCTCAGCCTGCCCCTGCAGTGTTTGTCCCCCGTCAAAGCAAGGGAACAGCATTTTTATAACCTGCCCCGATCAGTCATTGACTAGGAGTACAGCTGGTGGCAGGGGGTGGACAGAGAGTGTTGGGGGGGGAGTGTCAACTACCAGGTCCCTCCAGCTCTCTGCATGGGTGTGTGTGTGTGTGTGTGTGTGTGTGTGTGTGTGTGCATATATGTTTGTGTGGAGTTCGTGTAGTTCCTGGGCGATCTTCAGTAGTTCAAGACTAAGTTTCAGTAGTTCAAGGGTAAACTTTTTTTTTTTTTTTAAGATTTTATTTATTTGACAGAGAGAAACACAGCCAGAGAGGGAACACAAGCAGGGGGAGTGAGAGAGGGAGAAGCAGGCTTCCTGTCGAGTAGGGAGCCCGATGTGGGGCTCTATCCCGGGTCTCCGGGATCATGACCTGAGCCGAAGGCAGTCGTTTAACCAACTGAGCCATCCAGGTGCCACCAAGGGCAAACTTTTGAAGATAGTTACAGGTGCTAACTGGCACAAGCAAAGGCACACAGAAATGGCAGAGGGAATCAGAGGGGATTTGTACTGAGGATTGCCAGGGTTCATATATTGTCAATACATGACAATACTCATATTGTCATATTCAATATGTCAATAGTCTATTTTTAGCTTTGTCATACTTTGACATCTGAGGTCATCAAAGGCTTCATTGTGCAATCCAGTTGGTTTGCAAAGTGTCTCTGTCTTTCCTGTGACAAGATCATTGGTCTCTGTATTGTCGGAATTCCACTTTTGGAATGCATTGGTTTTTGAGCTGTCTTCTCAACAGCCTTGGGTAAGCCACTCTGGGTCCCAAAGTTGCTCCCACCAGAAACCTGGTGTCATTCTCAAGCCCCTTCCTCTCCATTAGCAGCTCTCTCCTACGCTCACATTCACTTGGAGAGTCACCCATTCCTGTCTTCCTACCTCCTAAACCCACCTCAAATCCATCTACTTTTTTTTTTTTTTACATTTTTACTGCCTAGTGTGAGTCATCATCACCTCTTGCTTATATTCCCATAAAAGCTTTCTCCTTGTTCTCTAGGTGCTCACATTTGTGCCTCTTAACCCATTTTATACACAGTAACTGGAAATATCTTCTTACAACATCAGGCAGACCGTGTCAGCCCATCCTAAAGCATTCCCAGATACTTAGATAAAAGTCCACTCCTTTCTGTGCCATACAAAGCTGCTGCCTACAACCCGAGCCTGTCACAGGCCTCTCATCCCCCTGCCCACTGTATTTTTGCCACACCTTCCTATATTTCCATCCGTCTTCTTGACCTCAGTGACTTCCTCCATAGTGTTCCTGTGTCTGGAATGTTCTCCCCCTCATCCCTCCAGTATTTCTGACTGATCCTTCAGATATCAGTTTCTTTCCCTGCCCTGGACAAAGTTCGTGCCCCAACCTGTTACTCTCTCCCAGAGTATGCACAACACAATGGAAAGAAAACTTACGGCAGGTTGCATTTCCTAGATAGTATTTATCTTAGTTTGTCTCCCCCCCGCCACTTAGGCTGTAAGATTCATAGAGGAAAGGAATACAACTATTTTATTCTTTGAGATATAGCCAATAAGAGTTGTTGAATAATAAGTAAGTTCTTATTTTCCTAAACTGTTTTGAAATCTGTCATTCTATGTTGGGGACACAGGTGTGAACTGCAAAATAACAGCTCCCACCTACAAAACAGCCATTTTACAACCAGTGTGAAGAAAAGTCATGGTAAGGTGGCAGTTAGGACCTCACGAAGGGATCCAGGTCTTCTCATTTGTGAGGCTTCTAGTGCTACAAAGAAATTCTTAAGACTTAAAAGCCTCCCAAAGAACAGTAGCATAGAAGAGAGGTATCATGGCCTGACTGGTTGAATTCATGTGTTGAAGTCCTATCCCTGTAGCTCAGAATATGACTGCATTTGAATGTTGGGTCTTCACAGAGCTAAGCGAGTAAAAATGAGATCATTAAGATGGGCGCTAATCCAGTATGGTATCCTTACAAGAAAAGGGGTAGGACACAGGCCCCATAGAGGAAAAACCATGTGAAGGCACAGGAAGAAGACAGTCATCGAAAGCCAAGGAGAGTGTCCTCAGAAGAAACTAGCCCTGCTGATACTAGATTTCAGACTTCCAGCCTCCAAAACTGTAAGAATATCAATTTCTGTTGTTTAAGCCTCCCAGTCGGTGGTACTTTATTATCGTAGCCCAAATTGATTATGGCACTTAATAATATCTAAGGGGGAAAAGAGCATTTTTATTTCCTTTTTTAAGATTTTATTTATGTATGTATGTATGTATGTATGTATGTATGTATGTATGTATTTAGAGAATAAGAGCAGAGGGAGGAGCAGACAGAGAGAGAAAGAATCCCAAGCAGATTCTCTACTGAGTGTGGGGCTTGATCTCACCACCCCAAGATCATGATCTGAGCCCAAGCCAAGAGCTGGACACAATCAACTGAGCCATCCAGGCACCCCAAAGAGCATTTTTCTTGACATAGTTGAGGACCCCACAAGTATGGGCTAATTCTATACCAGAGCAGACCAAAAGTTTCAGGATTTTCTCCACACCTGAAAGCTGAGTTGGAGCCATAGCCCAAAGGACTCCCTCTTACCACACCACTGGAAAAGCGGGTTTAGGTCTGAGGTCCTCACGGCAGATCCACTGAGAAACAGGTATCGCCACAGTAATTGAGGCAATGTGACAATTATATTCAGAGTTCTGATTTGGGAGGTAAAAAGTATGTTTCACCTTTACATTCACACTTCAGCCTCTTTTCACTATGCCCACTGAAATAATCACTGTAGGTGGAAGTCTCCACTTCACAAGAGAATTTATCATTGTTTACTCATCTGAGTATATCTGCAGGCAAAGGAGCGGATACTGGCCCCAAAGATTTTTCAGATTTGGGATCCTCAGAAAGTCTGACTTATTTTGTCTATTACTTCACTATATTACCCTTTAAGATGCATTGTTTTGAGTTAACACATCCTCAGCCTTTTGAATGCTAAACGTCCTGGCAAAAGAGCGTGTGCGTGTGTGCGTGTATGTGTGTCTGGGTGTGTGTGTGTGTCTGGGTGTGTGCATGCGTGTGTGTGTGTGTCTGTGTGTGCATGCGCGTGTGTGTGTGTGTGTGTGTGTCTGGGTGTGTGTGTTTGTGTGTATGGAGGTGGGTATGGGTGTGTTTCTATATTTGGCCAAACTTTTTGTGACATTTAGCTTGTCATATAGGTTAAAGAGTTTCTTCTAATCTTTCAACATATATATGATTAAGTAAGCTTAATATTTCACAAATTTTAACTCAAGTTCAAGAAAACCTTTGTTAGTATTTCTTTAGCCCATACCTTGGCTTTAGCCCAGCATATTCTAATCATTCATTAAACTGGTAGCGAAGTTTTACAGGAAAGCCAATTGGGCATAAAAAAGGAGGAGTAGGATGAAATCAAGCAAAGGAAAATACAGGTTGAAAATCTACTTGAAAGGGAAAGCTGGGTCATGGTAAAAATTGAGCTAGGTGCTACATTAGAAATCCCTCATTTATATCTTGGAACACTGAAAAAATAAAATAAATTATTATAAAAAAAAGAAATCCCTCATTTATTCAAAGAAGACAGGGATTAAAATGAGTTGTTTACACTTTTTGCATGTTTTAGAAGACATATGTATTCTTTTTTTTATTTTTAAGATTTTATTTATTTGACAGAAAGAAACACAGTGAGAGACGGAACACAAGCAGGAGTGAGAGAGGAAGAAGCAGGCTTCCCACCGCGCAGGGAGCCCGATGCAGGGCTCGATCCCAGGACTCTAGGATCATGACCTGAGCCAAAGGTAGACACTTAACAACTGAAACACCCAGGTGCCCCCAAAACATACATATTCTTAAATGCCTAGAGAATTTTGGACAACAGTGAAAAATATTTTACATATTTAATCCCAGTACTTTAAACCTAGATTTCTATAATAAGGCCAATTTTGCACTTATAAATTATTAAAACTTATATGTTAAAACCTGGTCCATGTGCACACACAGCAGTACCTGCCAGGGGCCCCAGCCCAGTCAACTGCGTTTGTAGATAGACTAGAAAGTCTCCATTTTGTGTGCTTCCAAGCACACAACTCTGCACAATTCTGCACATCAATTTTCCTCTGGTGTGTTTTGAAATAAAAAATGCTACCATTATAGATGAATCTATATTAAAAGAATGATACTTTTTGGGAAAAATGCATAAATGTTCATATTATTATTAGCACTGTAGAGTTCATTTAATCTCCCAGAACACTTTATCCATTCAGCAAGCTGATTCACACCAGGGCTGAGAGATGTGGCTTATCAAGGCAGTTTGCCTCCCTTGGAGGCGGGGGACAGCTGGCAAGGGCCAGGAGCTGTAGGCTCTGCTGGGAGCTTCACACAGGATTGACCTCTGTGGGTTCAGCAAGTCAATGCCTGCCCACAAGTGGGGTGTGAGCATCAGCAATGTGACAGATGGAAGGGGAGACACCTATGGGGAGTGGGGGGGTGGGGGGCAGGGGGAGAACTGAACGGGAGAACAGAACAGGAGGAAAACAGCAGAGGCACTGAGCTAGAGCTAACCACAGTGGAGTCTCGTCTGCTCTGTGACCGGAGGAATTCTAGAACCTTCAAGACCCTGGTTTTCCACCTCTCCAACATGGGGGAAATAATAGTAACCTCCTATCTTGGAGTGGGTTCTCAAGGAGACAGACTTTGAGATTCCTATGTTGGGTGGGGATGGCCCTTAGGAGCCCAAGGGTGGACAGGATGAGGCATGGGGAGGAGTTAACTGTGATGACATCTCAACAGCACTCTCAGTTGGTCCTATAGGGATCTCCTGACCAGTGAATAAAGCTCTTCAGAGTCATCCTGTAATTGAGATGAGAGGGCAGGTATTTGAACCTGCACACCAACCAGTCACCAGATGTAGACAGCTATCCTCCCACGTAAGTGACTTGAGCCGACTCTCTTCAGCCAACTGTCTTCAGCCGACAGCAATCCTGGGAGAGATGCAGCTGTAACTCCGAGTAGGCACTGATGCTAATGGCTGAAAAGGATTTGGGCAGTACACACCATGCACTGCCTACCCCGAGTCCCTCGTGGGTGAGTACAGCCCATCTGGAAACAGCTCCTCCAGGATTCCGGACTGTTTCTCTTCCTGGGAAAGCCAACATGGGAAGGGTTGGTGGATGAACCACAGCTCCCACCACTGCAGCTGGTCCTAAGATTGCACATGATATTCGTCTTCCTACTCTGCTACATGTTCTAGATCATCTTTATGTTTAACATCTCTGCTGGTCTAAGTAACTCATATGATGAAATGACCTAGATGCTCACTCCCCAGTGGTCTGAGTTCTGGTCCCCAGGTCCTTCTGGCTATGGTTGTTGCACATGATCATTTACAGTTAAACTTGGGGAACTGAGTACCAAGAGATGGCCCAGTGGATCACCCAGATATCATATGAATTCTTTCTTCTGTGTAGCAGCTTCCCTACTTCTTCTTCTGATTAGATTATACCTGTTCCACGGTGACTCTTGTTTGCCTCTGGCACACATAGATCATAGCAACCAGGTTGCAGCTGTGGATTAAAGTTGGAAGAATTTTTGCTGCAACCCTGACTGGAGGCATTTCCCCTGGAACCAGGACCACTAGATCCACAGAGCCCAGAAATGCAGAGCTGGGCAGGACAAATGTTGGTACGTTGCATGGGTCCTGCATCTCTTTCAATGTCTTGGCTCTTTCCACCCTCAGCAGGCCCAGTAGTATATCCCTGGTCAGGTGGTGTTGAGGTGTGTCCTTAATTAGTGATCAGCAGCCAAGAGTGGAACTGGGGCTAAATCCTAAGGCAGGGATAGTGTGTCTTCTTACAAGTTGGAGGACTCTGTTTCATATTCAGACAAGGTGAGTACTGGCCTGGAGCAGGCAAAAGTGGGCTACTTTTGCATGAGCCCAGGGTCTAAGGACACCTGGGATTCCAAGGTTTTTTAATGCATTCACCCAAGTGTCCCCATTCTAGATCACAGGGTCCCACTCCTTCCCAGTCAGGGCTCTGACCTGGTCATAGCTGACTTGCTGGAGAGTAGACCATTCAAACTTGTCTGGTTCTCAGCTATGCAGATAATTAAGTCCTGAGACTGACCCTCCCACATTTTCTTCTCTCTCGCTGCAGGTGATGGGCTAGTCCTTTCCTGTGCTTCTGAGAAGGCCCTCTGAATTTACATTTTGCCTCAAGTTGGTGATTATTCACCCCCATTTTTTTATTGTCTTTCTTCGATGTACTGATTGAAATTGATTGAACTCAGCAAGAGTAACCTAATTCCATTAGCTTTATAATTACTTCTTTTCCTGAACCTTCCAAACATCTGAGATGTTGCACTTTCCAGCACATTTCTTTCCTTGGTACCTTCTCCCCACTCACTGGTCGTGAAAATGTAACAATGGCACTGCTACAACATGCCAGGTACTGTCCACATTCCATCCATTACCAGGAAAAGGGACCTCATTGCCAATCAGCTGGCATATAACCTAGTTCTAAAATTCCACTTTAGAGATTACTTTCCAGGACTATTCCTGGCACCGAGGTTTTTAATTGGGTTCTCAGGAAGGCCGACTCTGAGATGGGGATTTGCATATGGAAATTCCATTAGATGTATTCCTGCAAACAGTATATGTGGGGAGAAGGGAAAGAAAGAATAGGAATGAGCAGAGGGAAAAATTAAGCTCCAGGGAAATTGCAACAGAGGCTCCAGCTAATCTTCTGGGGGATCTCTGGATCTGAGATAGCCCTTCAGAGTTGTTTGAATTGATATGAGGGGGCTGGGCCCGTGATGCTCCCTTACTGACCAAAAGACTTCATTGATATGAGCTGCCCTTGGGCCAGGAACACAGAATTGTCTGAGGTGCTCCCTCTGGCCAAGGGCAGTCCCTGGAGAAGGGCCTCCCTAGGCACCGCAGGCAATCATCCCGGAGGTGGAGTGAATAACCTCAGTCCTGAAGAAGGGGTGGGGAGAGAAATCTGGGTAGGGAGAGAAATCACCATTACATCTACCAAAGCTGTTCTGAAAATTTCATGAGATTATGAATGTAGAAGGCCTTTAAATTTGTTCAACACTTTATAAATCTGTTATTTTTTTACTTCACGATTTTGACTTGGTTTGGCCCAGGCAGGGAATTAGCTGCTGTAGGAATGGTCACCTTAACAGGTCAGACTGTCCCATGTTTCAAGTCATTGGCCTTCAAATAGTCCATCATCTTATTCTAAGACTCCAAGTTCTTGGTAGGTCTTCGAAAATTCTCTAACTGAGCATCATGTGAAAATGAAGGGCCCACATTTGACTTCTCTTTTCCTGTCCAAGATTTTTCCTTCAGTGAGCAATTTCAGAACATCTGAAGGGTTAAAGGCTAGTATCATTGCAAAGTTGAAACAGAACTATAAATCTAATATTATTTTAAAGTTAAAATGATTTAACACGACACCAAGCTTGACTTAACATTTTACATGGTTTTAGAGATATTAGGGCTTAAACAGATGTCAGTGATTTTTTTTTTTTTTTTTTACAAAACGGAAACTGAGTTCTACAGATGGTGAAGACTGAGGAGCTCAAAGTGTTGTATAAAAAAAATGTACACTCAAGTAAAAAGTAATCATCTTTATATTTCAAGTTTAAAGACACCTTTTGGTGATGAGGATAATTTTCAAACCGATCAGACAGAAATCTATTTACCTTTCGCTTCCATGCCCTACTTCTTTTCCCTCTGCTATTTTTTTTTTTAAGATTTTATTTATTTGACAGAGGGAAACACAGCCAGAGAGGGAACACAAGCAGGGGGAGTGAGAGAGGGAGAAGCAGGCTTCCCGCCGAGCAGGCAGCCCGATGTGGGACTCGATCCCAGGTCTCCGGGATCATGACCTGAGCCGAAGAGCCACCCAGGCGCCCCACCCTCTGCTACGTTTTTCTAATTATGAAAAGTATTTGTGAAGTAATTAAGACTACCCTTTCCCAATTTCTACCCTTATTTTACCTAACTTTTCTACTAGCACAATATTATTCAACCTGCCTCATCATCACATTTTCCATAGCAGCAGGCCATGGTGTCATAAAAATCATCGTCTTCTAGATTTTTATTATTTTCTATGTATAGTTGGACTTCTTTTAGAAAGTTATAACTTTCATGCATTTATTTAATGGAGATGCTCTTGCCATTTAAGGAAAGGTTTTCAAGGAGGCAAGAAAATACTTAGGTATTCAGTTTTACTCATTATAACCAATTTTTTTATATTATTTGGACTCAAAAGTATAACATTTTCCATAAATGATAAAACAAAATCTACACTCTTAAATGAAGGAATGTAAAACTATATCACCTACAAAATTATCACTTCCCATTTTCACCTAAACAATCAGGTGGACTTTTTTGTTTTTTGGGTTTTTTTTTCCAAATGTATAATCAGTCTTGTGTACTTGAAATCCTAACTGCTGGAGACGTTTAAAAAATGCACCTCGTGATTTTGTTTGAACAGGGAGATTTCTGAGACTGAAAGGAGGATGAGGGATCTGCCACGCACTGTGGACAGCATGTGGGCGCCTCTGTTTGTATGTATGCCGCTTTCTAGCCTTGGCGCCTAAGACCTTGGGAAAAGTATGTTCTAACAACAAAGTACCAGCCCTGCTGGGGAATATCTGTTCTATTTCCAGCATGAAGAAGATCCACACATACACACTGCCACTGACTCCCAAATCGCCCTCTCCTTGGGGGCTATAATTCTCACTAATAATTGCCCCCTGCCATCCCCAGCACCCTCTTTCCAGTAGATTCAGGAAGGAATGCTAGAGCTGGGAAGGAGTTGAAGTCATCTCAGATGAATGTCTCTTCCAGCAACTCCCAGGGGGACCATGATCCTACTCACTCTACCAGTCTCTATCTAGAGAGTTCTATCATTTTGGGTCTTTCTGTCTCTGGCTTGGCATTACCTAATTGTCTTTAGAGAATATCATTAGCTGCTTACTTCCTGGTGTCTTCCCCCAGCCATGTGAAGCCGGCTGTCTTGTTTCCCTCCTTCCATCTTTGAAAATCACCCTAAGTGAATCCTACCTTTTAAGAGGTGAGGGCTAGAGTCTCTATCACTCTCTGTTCTTCTTTCCCATCACCATCTCAACAAGGACACCAGCTACCTTCCATTTATGCCACTCAAATAGCTCCATTCCTTACGATGACCTTATAAAAGTGAGTTCTACCTCAACTTTCTAATGAGAAAGCTGGGACTCAGAAAGATAACTTGCTCAATGCCACAAAACTAATAAATGACAGCACTTAGATTAGACTAGGTCTTATATCTCTTCTAACATCACCCACTTCCCATGACAGCATGCTGCCTCTGAGATGGAAAGAGAATTCTTCCCATTACAGAGAGGGTTGTCAGGAAAGGCTGTGGCTAAGGTGGCAGGAGGCCATTCCCACCACATTTCTTGCACACCCTAATATAGCAACATCAGAGTAGGTAGAATAGGAGGACAGAATGACTGCAGACCAGTGAAATCTGATATTTCTGAGTAGCTGTGGGGAGAGTAGAGTTTCTCAAATAATATTACCGGTAGCGATGACTCCCAAACCTAGGGCTGTGATTTACCAGACCAGTAAGGAGGTTTACTCAAGAAGAGATCAGAGTTCTCTTAGAAATCCCAGACAAGTCCCTGCAGGGGCTGTCAGTCACTTCACCCTGAAAAGTGGAAGGAGATTCAAGAGCCTCTCACTGTTCTAGCACTACTGATCCTAACAGCAACAGGATTGCAAACCTAATGGATCTTGATGCTTCACTTAAGATCGCTGGACTTCCCACGCGGACGCCATTAGGTCAGAATTAGCTATTAGGAACTATTATTTCTTTCAATCCTATTGTTAATAGGATCAGCATTACCTGAACATTGAGAGATCCTGGAACCCCATCCCATGCAGCTCACTGAGTGGCACATATCTGTTTTATATATGAATATCTTACTGCCCTTTTTTGTCTTTATATTAAGACTATCTTAAAAGCATAGCCGAAAGCCATCTCTGCCATTGGCTTCTTTCTCTTTGCTCTTTGAGCTAGGAACTGAGCACATCAATAGCTGCTCCGAAAGCTTTGATGCTTCTTTGGCAATGACTTCAGTCCTCTGCCTTTACCACAGAGCTGCAGTGACTGTCTTATGTGGAGAGGCATATTTGTGGTTGATAAAATGCTAGTTCAATACGGGGGAAAAAGTGAATTGAGCATTTTTCTAACTGTCACTTTTCTAAAAGACACAAGAGAATAGTTTTGTTTCCTTCATCTAGTCCATATATACACTTATTTTTTAATTACAATCAAACATTATTAAAGAAAATCCAAGTGAAACCAGGGGGAAAATTGTAACTAGGGTTTAGTACATGGTACTCCATTGGGTCTGGGGTAGGGGCAGTCTGGCAGGCACTTTCAAGCACTTAGATTTGTGCGATATTTGATTATGTATACAATTACTCTAAAAGTGTTGTACACAGTACAATTATGTGCAGAACAATCCATGGTATGAAAGGTACTGCAATCCTCTTTTGCAGTCTGACTTCGGAGAAATAAGGATCCTACTGCCCTCTGCCTAAAAGCATAGTTTAATTCTACCATCTCCTACTTTCTTATCCCAAAGATTTTTTTCGCGGAACAACTTTGCCTTTGTAACTTACTATCCTTCTTCCAAGAGAGGCACTGATATAGTGGTTCTGTGCAGGGACCCAGAGACAAACAAAACTTGTTTAGAATCAAGGCTACACCACTCAGTAGCCTTATTTGCCTGTGTGGCTAGTTATTTAATCCATCTCAGCTTCCTCATCTGTAAAGTGGGTATAAAACACTATCTGCATCAGAAGATTATTGGTAGTATCAAATACAATCCTGACTACCAAGCGATTGGCACATAGTAAATGATAAAAGCTAGTTGTCATTATTGCCAGAGCAATGGCAGTCTGTAGTGGAGCTGTGGGGACAGACCACGTGTGTTTTAGGAGGTTTGCTTGCCACACGAGAAGCAGTTTGATGGATGTTAGAAAAATCCCTAGACATGTGGATTCTGCTTCTGGAAACGGTTTCTGGAAATAGCTGCTGTTTCTTCTGAATGACAAGACGGTTCCGAGTCCTGGCAGTACGAACTGAGACCATGTTCTTTTGACTGACTATGCAAGTGAATTCGAAACTGGAGTCAAGCTTTGGTTTTGACATTATTATTCTTTCTTTTAAGATGATGTATCCTTCTGGGGACTCCTAAACTATGGTGATAATGACAGCTGGCTCTCCAGAAATACTTTTCAAATATGGAAAAATTATGTGGGGGTAGGGGGTGTTTTGGGGAAGATGGGGAGGCCTGCTTGAAACTAGGATTTGTAGTCACCTTTGAGTTCCGCTGCTGTTTCTCTATTAATGCGCT